>RJWM01001396.1:34819-48236 GCA_004363535.1 Dasyprocta punctata | reverse complement strand
AAACATTTCAGATGTTAGCACAAACATTCTGTTCTCTTCTGTTCAATTCCATTCTTATTTAAACAATGCTTTATTATATACTATATCTACATTATTATAAATTATGTTATTTATCAAAATCCAATGTGTTTAATGTAAGGTTGCCAGATTTAGAAAATAAAACAGTAAGATACTTAGTTAACATTGAATTTAACACAGAAGAGTTTTAGAATAAAAGCGTACCACTTAATATTTAGGACATATTACAAAATTATTCATTGGTAAACTGAAATTCAAACTTAACAGGACACCCGGTGTTTATTACCTGGAAATCCAAGTTCTGTGTCTAATCTAAGATGTGTAACAAAAATTATGTGAATCAATGGTTACCTCTTTAGGAGAAGTACATTTTGATTATTGTTTTCTTTTTTAGCATAATTGACAAAATTATAATGTGTACATCATGTTTTTAGATACACATATATTGTGAAAAAATTTCTGTAGTCAAGCTAATTAGCATATCTATGGCAATTCTTTTTTAATTTTAAAGAGGAGAAAAATATAGTAAAAATAATGATATAGAGTTTCAAAACAAAATAGTAGGAAATTAACAGCGATCGATGTATTATTGTATAGTTATTTTCAAAGCACTTGCTCAGATTACAAAACATTGGCATGCAAAATTGGTCAAACAGTATAAAAGTAAACAGTTCTTTTCAATGAACTAATAAAAATTAGTAGCATAATTATCCTAGTTATCTTGTGTGTGTATACATATATATATTTTTTTCTTCTCCTTTCCTTCTTTTCTCCTTTTCCCCATCCCAGTTGTTCTTTACTTTTGAACAATTTCTTTTTTTGGGGTTGTCTTTTTGAGACAGGGTCACACTATGCAGCTCAGGCTGGCTCTGAGCTCACTTTGTAGCCCAAACTAGTCTTGAACTTGCAATGATCTTTCTGCCTCAACCTCTCAAGAGCTGGGATTACAGGCATGCACCACTATGCCCTGCTCTTGCGCAGTTTCATATCTTTTCACTAAATCTATTGTACTTTTTGGGTCTTATTTACCCTGCCAGTTACTTACACTAAGGAAACAATATGATGTTTACACATACAAGTCTGATTTATTTTACTTGTGAATATGGTCTCTAGTTGCATTCATTTACTTATAAAACCCTCAAATTTTCTTTTCTTTATAGTTGAGTAGTAATCCATTGTATACAACTACCACATTTTAAAAAATCCATTCCTCAGTTGATGGGCATTTGAGTTGTTCCCAAGATTTAGCTATTACAAATTGTGCTGCTATAAACATGATGCATATGTATTGCAGTGGTATGATGATTTTAATTTGTCTGGGATCATACCCAGAAGAGGATAGCTGGCTTGAATGGAACCCTAGTTTTTTGAGGAATCTCCACACAGATTTCCACAACGGTTCTACCAGCCTACACTCCCACCAAAATTGGAGAAGCCTTCCTTTTTCTCCACAGCCTTGCCAGCATTTGTTATTGGTTGATTTCTTGGTAATAGCCATTCTTTCTGGGGTGAGATGAAATTTCAGTGTTGCTTAATTTGCATTTCTCAAATGACCAATGATGTTGAACATTTTAAAATATATTTATTTTTAATTTGCATTTCTCCATCTGAGAAGTGTGTATTCATCTCAAATGACCATTTTTGGATTGGGTCTTTGAATTTGTGGGGCCCGATTTTTTTCAATTCTTAATATATTCTAGGTGGAAATTCTTTGTCTGAGGGACAGTTGACCAAAATTTTTTTCCATTTGGTGGGTTTTCTTTTCACTCTGTTGGTGATTTCTTTTGATGTGCAAAACTTTTTCATAAAATGAAATTCTAGTTGATGCTGGGAAGTTTCCCATGCAGTTTGGTTTTTGTTCATGATCTCTCTGTCTACTCCCATGTCTTCAAGTTTTCTACCTACTTTCTCTTCCAGTAGATTTAGTGCTTCTGTTTTAATATTTAGATCTTTGATCCATTTAGACTTTAGTACATAGAGATAGACGTAGGTCTAGTTTTAGCGTTTGGCATGTAGAGAGCCAGTTTTTCCAGCACTATTTATTAAAAAGGCTATCTTTCTTCCAGTGAAGATGTTTGGCTCCTTAGTCAAAGTTAAAGTGGCTAAGTTTGTTTGTAATTGTATCTGCAGCTTTTAATCTGTTCCATTTTTCCTCATTTGCTTTTTGCCAGTACTATGCTGATTTTTTCACAGAATTTTTGTTGTATAAGCTCACATCAGGGAGCGTGATGCCTGCTGCTTTGTTTTTGTTGACCAGAATTGCCATTGCTATTCTAGGTCTCTTCTGTTTCCAAACAAATTTAAGGAATATTTTCTCTAAATCTGTGAGGTATGCCAATGGTCATTTGATTGGGACTGCATTAAATCTGCATAACAATTTTGGAAGTATGACCATTTTCACAATGTTGGTTCTTCTTATCCATGAGCAAGGAATATATTTCTATTTTCTGATATCCTCTCCTATCTCTTTTTTCAGAGTACTGTAATTTTCAACATATAGACCTTTTACTTCCTTTCTTAGATTGATTCCTAAGTATTTCATTTTTTTGGATGCTATTGTGAAGGATGATATTTCCTCAATTTCTCTTTTAATGAGTTTGTTATTTGTGTACAGGAATAATATTGTTTTGTTTTGTTTTGTTTGTCTTTTTGAGACAGAGTCTCACTATACAGATCAGGCTGAACTTGGGCTCACTTTGTAGCCCAGGCTTGTCTCAAACTTGCAACAATCCTCCTGTTTCAGCCTCCTAAGTGCTAGAATTACAGGCATGTGCCACCACACCTAGCTGCATGATATTGATTTTTGAGTACTGACTGAATTTGTTTATTAATTCTTGTCTTTTGGTGGAGTTTTTGGGGTGTTCTATATAGAGTATCAAGTCACCTGAGAATAATAATAATTTAACTTCTTCCTTTACTATCCTTATTCCTTACTATCCTATATCCCTTACTTCCTTTACTATCCTATATCCCTATTCTCTCTTGTCTAAGTTTGTGGCCTGTTCCTGCCGATGGTCTGCACAAACTTACCACCAATCAGCTACCATCCCCTACCAGACTGCTGTTTCTGCTCCTCTCCCCAGATACCGCCCTCCCCTTTTTCCCTATTGGCCCACACCCACTATATGGACCTAAGTCTGCCTAGATACTGTCAGCCTCTTCTCCCTCATTGGCTCTCACTCCCTATTGGCCCGCACCCTCTGTACTTCCATAATAAAGTTGGATCTGTGCCATCAGCCTGATCTCCACGTCTCCTTTGTCGCATTGGTGCGGTCCTGCCTGGAGTGAGGCCCATCCAGCCTCAGGTGGCGCCCGAACAGGGACATCCCTACACGGACTCCAGGTAAGACCCCCCGCCCACTATCATGGGCTCCGCGCTATCCAAAGTCCAATCCCCCCAGGTGCAGGCGATCTGCGCACTGTTGGAGTGCCACAGATGCCAAGTAAAGCTGTCCACGCTTCAGGCGTATTGGGAGCTTTTGCTGTCTTTTAATCCTTGGCTGCACACAGCCAATTGTTGGGACCCATACACCTATAAGCGCCTTATCGAGCGCATGCAGTCAGCCACACGACATGAGGGCAAAACATTCCCTCCAGGGCTGATCCCCACGCTACTTACCATCCAAGCGTGCCTGCAAGGCTCCTCGCAGCAGGAGACACCTCCCGAGCACGTCTTCCTGCTCGAGGGGAATGCCGCTCCTCCCGAGCCCTCTGGCGATCCCTGTTCATTGCGAGCTGAGAGCCCCCCTCCCGATAAGCAAGATGATCCCGATGACAACCAACTGTCCGTTGTGGAGGAATTCAATAACCTGATAGACTTAAAACAAAAGCCTGACAACACCCAAAAGATGGCGACTACCTCCTCTTTATACCCTCCTCTCCGTCTTCTTCCCCAGTTGTAAAGGAGGAACCCCCCTCTGCCTATCCCTTGCCTAGCACTCCCCCTTGTGGTGCTTGGCCCAACAAATTAAACTGCTTGCCTTCAGCGCCACCTACTGGCCATGACGATCCATCACAAGAGGGCTCCCCCCTCCTTGCTCTGTTTGGCCAAACTCAACCCGGTCCTGACTTTCAATTCAGCTCTACCCCTGGAAAACCCCCCGAACAATATTTTCAGGCTTTATGCCGATCCCGTGATGATCACATAAAAATCAGACAGCAATGGCAACAAGAGGGACTGGACACCTATGCTGCCCCTCCAGAGTGGGGAGACCCCATGGCCTCAGATTTCATCCCTCCTCACGCTGTTTACCCAGTAAATATGATACCCACTCCTCAATGGCCCTTACATTGGTACCCTCATGACTCAAATACCCTCAAACGGTTACGAGAAGCCGTTCAATCCGACGGCATTTCGGGCCCGTGCACTCAACAATTATTAGAAACATTGTCCATAGATCTAAACATTCCTCAAGACTGGGTCCAATTAGCCCACACAGTTCTTACTGGCGGACAATTTGTAAACTGGCGAGCCATATACAATGATGAATGTGAACAACAGGCAGAATCCAACATGCGCCGAGGGATTCCACTCAATTTGGAATGTCTACGAGGGGAAGGCATTTATTCCAATCCCAATGTGTACACACAAGCGCCAGCACAATACTTCGATCAGGTACGCGCTTGCGCCCTACGCGCCTTCCAAAAATGCTCAGCTAATAAAGTAGATAATCTGGCCAAACTCGTACAAAAAAAACAAGAAGATTTCAGCGCCTTTGCAGAAAGAGTCCAGGCCTCTTGTGCCCGAAAAGTAGCTCATGAGGACGCCCGCAAAGCCTTAGCCCGCGAACTCATTTGGGAAGGCTGCTTCTCGGCTTGTAAGCAAGCCATCGGCCCCTTCATGATGGCACAATAGATGACTGGATTTTAGCTTGCACAGAGATAGACAATCAGACCATCCTACTCGCTGACGCCTTAGCTTCTTCTCTAGCTAAGGCCTTTTCCCAATGACAACAACAACCCTTATGCTTCCAATGTAAGGCACCTGGGCACTTCGCCAAAGACTGTCCCCAAAAACTCAACACCAAACCTCGAGCCCCCACTCCTTGTCCCAAATGTGAGAGAGGCTATCACTGGGCTAAGGATTGCAGAGCCAAAACAAAAAAAGATGGTACTCCTTTAAACTCCAAAAGGGGCAACCCCCAGCCCCACAACAAAGGGGGAAACCAAACCAAAACAAATCCCAAACCATAATGTGGACCACGCCAATAAACTTAACAAAACCCACTCTCACCATTACTTTAGACAACACTCTTACCCTTACTGGTATCTTAGATACTGGAGCAGAACTCACCTGTCTCCCTCAACAATATGCCAACAGGTGGGCAACTAAACCTGGGCCACCTGTTCAAGGTGCCACTGGAACCACCGGCACTCTCCATCTATATAGGCCCATTCAATGGGAAGACGAGGAAGGCAATTCTGGGTACATTCAACCCCTCTTCCTATAAGACCTTCCAACTGCCCTTTGGGGTCGTGACCTTTTATCCCAAGTCAAGACAGTTCTCACCACCAATCACCCCCAACTCTAGGGGCCATTGCTCCTGTGGTTAAACCACAACCCTGTCCTCTGCAGTGGGACACAGAGGACCCTATCTGGATGGACCAATGGCCATTATCTTCCCACAAATTACAGGCCCTACAGGATATCATCAAACAACAACTTCAGGATGGACATATAGAGCCCTCTACCAGTCCTTACAATTCCCCTGTGTTTGTCATTCAAAAAAAGGATGGCAAATCCTTTCGCATGCTCCATGATTTGAGACAAATAAATGCCCACATCAAAGACATGGGCTCTCCTCAACCAGGCCTCCCTCACCCCTCGGCTATCCCTCTAGGATATCATATCTGTGTCATCGATATCAAAGACTGTTTCTTCTCCATCCCTCTACATCTCAATGATAGACCTAAATTCGCCTTTTCAGTGCCCCTCACTAACAACCAAGGAGCCAATTCCCGATATCAATGGAAGGTATTACCTCAGGGCATGAAAAACAGCCCTACAATTTGTCAAAATTATGTTAATGCCGCCATTGCCCGTCTCAGACCTGCCTTTTTTATTATCCACTATATGGATGATATCCTTATAGCCCACCAAAACCAAACCCAATTGCAAACAGGAGTATCACTCCTCTCCTAAAATTTGCAACAGATAGGCCTCTCAATAAAACCTGAAAAGGTCCAAACCATGCCTCCTTTCCTATTTCTGGGACACCACATCACTCACAACTCCCTCACTCCTCAGTCCTCACTCCCTCCACAACTCTCACTCCCAGCTACCATGACTCTCACTGAGTTACAAACACTTTGTGGACAAATTAATTGGCTCCGCCCTAGCCTCCCTGTCACCTCGGCACAACTGTGCCCCCTGTTTGACCTGTTAAAACAGCCTTTATATGCTGTCCACCCTGCTCATCCAATCACCATTACCCCTGAAGCACACAAGACATGCCAACTAATCTCCAAAGCCTTAGCTTCTTGCTCCACATCACGCTATGATAACTCCAAACCCCTCCTAGCGCTTGTCATAAATACCCCTAACTCCCCTATCGGCACACTCTGGCAGGAGGCACCTTTATATTGGTGTCACCCCGCATATTCTAGGCTGTCAAAAATTACACCCCGCATAGACGTGTTCATATCCCTAGCTAAAGAACTAGTTTTGACTGCCATCAAACTATATGGCACACAACCCACCACTGTCATTTGGCCTATTAAGCCTTCACTTATGGCCGCACTTTATGATCAACATACAGAGTTTCAACTCTTCATGTTGTTATACACAGGACAATTTGACAATCATTATCCACAACACAAACTCCTCCAGACACTTCCTTCATTGCCCATCCGTATAGGCCATGCTTTTCCAACCACCACCCCTCTTCCATTTGCTACCGTCTGCTTCACAGATGCCTCCAAGGCGCATTATGGCTTTATAGCTTACCACCCCTACACCAAAGCTTCTACTCCTGTTTGCCACCCTAACCCGGGCTCTGTCCAATTAGGAGAGCTCCTCGCTCTAGTAGGCTTACTTAATCAATACCCACACAAACTGCTCAACATATTCTCAGACAGCATCTATGTGGTCCAACTAGCAAAGACCCTCGTGTTCGCCTCCACCCAACTCACAGATTCACCACTAGAAAAAGTTATTCTCTCCCTGCAAACTATCCTACAACACAGATACAAACCCTGGTACATCTCTCATGTCAGAAGTCACTCCTCCCTGCCAGGACCTATCTCCACAGGAAACTCTCAAGTTGATATGACAGTACACCCTACCACCCAAACCCTCTCCATCTCCCTACTAACGGCCTCCCCTATAGCACAAGCTAAGACCCTTCATGCCAGATTCCACCTCTCCTCTCAATCCTTACATGCTCTCCTTCCACAAGTCCCTATTCAGACATGCAAGCATCTCGTCCGCTCCTGCACTACCTGCGCTCCTTTCCTCCCACTAGGGCCACTCCAACCTCAAGGGGTTAATCCCCGAGGCCTTAGGCCCAATAACAGGTGGCAAGCCGATGTTACCCACTTCCCTCCATTTGGAAAACTAAAATACATTCATGTTTATATAGACACCTATTCTGGAGCATTGATGGCTATGGCTCTCTCTGGAGAAAAGGCAAAACATGCTGTTCAAAGCTGTCGCAAAGCCATCCTTTTTCTAGGCATACCTTGGGACATAAAAACTGACAATGGCCCATGCTACACCAGTCAATCTTTCAACAACTTCCTACAGCTCTATAACATCACACATCACACTAGAATCCCACATAACCCTCAAAGCCAAGCCGTTGTCGAACGAACTCATGCCACACTGAAAAACCTATTAAAAAAGGAGAGGGAAGCACACCCCTCAGAGACCCCAGACAACATGCTCACAGCTGCGCTAATCCATTACAACCTCCTTACCTTCGACAAGGATGGGCTCAGCCCAATTCATAAACATTGGGGCGGCCTCCTCCCTAGAGAAACGCCCCTCCCGCTGGTCCGCTGGCAAGACCCCATAACCAATGCTTGGCAGCGCCCAGCCCCTCTACTCATGCAAGGCAGAGGATTTGCTTGTGTTTTTCCAGAAACTGCCCCGCAACCCCTGTGGGTCCCAAGCCACAACGTCAAGTCTGCCACGGAAGCCACGAAGGCCCCCACGCAACCTGAGCGCCAGACCGACCTGGAGCACTGATGCTGGTTTGCTACCCCCCTTCCCCCTCTTCGTGCTTCTGTACATTCTCACACTCAGCACACTTGCTCTCTGGTTCCTTATCCCCGCCGACTTCAGCCCCTGTCAAAAATACTTCTTTGTGTTGTATTTTCTAGGCCTCTCCCTGCTCTTTCTCTACTTGGGCTGCCTGCCTCAACACACTCATCGCCATGTACTCCCTTCATTTGCTTTTATATAACCCTCCTCGATCATGCTGCGGTCATGTACAACAACAAATTGATCTCCTGGCTGCCCAACTGGATGGCCTCTGGTCTGTGGCCACTCTAACATGTGACCAGAGTGTCCGCTCCTCCTTCCTATGTGTCACTCACGTCCCTGTAAACTCGTCCTTCCAGTGGAACTTAAGCCAATGGATCTTCCAAGAATATAACTCCTCCTACCTTAACCTTACCAACTTACTAACAGGCGACATCAACGCCATTCAAGCCATCCAAATACCTGACTTCCAATACGAATTACTCTCTCAATTAACCAAATTTCTAACAACTACCTTCCACCCCAAAAATTTACTATCCTTTTTCTTATTAGGCCTTGTAGGATTATTCCTCCTAGGTTTCCTGCGCTGGACGTGCCGCTCGCTCCGTATATTACGACACCAACAATGCCACCAACAACAGACCCAAATCCTTCTGGCCACACTCCTTAACCAATGCCTACAAGCCACCCCCGAACAACGCAACGCCCTCTGGGCTACGACTACAACAGGCTAAGGAACTGTCCAATGACGGGCAACCTGAGACCTTGTGCTCCCTGCTTCCCACCTAAGACAGGCGCCTGGCTAAACTGCCAGGTCGCCCAAGACGGGTAAGGTTAAGCAAAGCCAAGGAATGCTCATGACCTAAGACAGGACGTTCCTTCCACGCTGCAATCAAGTGAGGGGCCTATCGGGTATGAGCCACCTAAGACAGGGCATCACCCATGACCACCATGGCTCTAGTCACAGCTGGTGAATGACCCAAGAACGGGTAAGGCCATACCATGCCCCAGAGCCACACTTGCATTGCATGCCCATTTAATAAGAAAAAAGGGGGAATTGTGGCCTATTCCTGCCGATGGTCTGCACAAACTTACCACCAATCAGCTACCATCCCCTACGAGACTGCTGTTTCTGCTCCTCTCCCCGGATACTGCCCTCCCCTTTTTCCCTATTGGCCCACACCCACTATACGGACCTAAGTCTGCCTAGATACTGTCAGCCTCTTCTCCCTCATTGGCTGTCACTCCCTATTGGCCCGCACCCTCTATATAGCCTGCTGTACTTCCATAATAAAGTTGGATCTGCACCATCAGCCTGATCTCCACGTCTCCTTTGTCGCGTTGGTGCGGTCCTGCCTGGAGTGAGGCCCATTCGGCCTCATAAGTTCTCTGGTTAACATTTACAGAACTATATTGAATAGGAGTGGTGATAGTGGACATTTTTTTTGTATCAAGGATCAAACTCAGAACCTTGTGCTTGCCAAGCAGGCACTGTGCTGCTGAGCTATATCCCTATCCCAGATAGTGGGCATTCTTAACTTCTTCCAGATTTTTGAGTGAAAGCTTTCAGTTTTTGTGCATTTAGTATGATCTTGGCTATTGCTTTGTCATAGATATCATTTATCAGATTGAGGTAAAGACCATCTATTACAATTTTGTATAGGGATTTTTTCTTATCACAAATGAGTGTTAGACTTAATCAAAAGCTTTTTCTGCATCTATTGAGATGATCATGTGACTTTTGTCTTTGGCTCTGTTGATAAATTGTATTATGTTTATTGATTTGCATATGTTGAACTATCTCTGCATTCCTGGGATGAATCCCACTTGGTCATGGTATATAATCTTCTCGATGGTTATTTTTGCATTCTGTTTGCCAGTATCTTATTGAGGATTTTTGCATCTATGTTCATTAGGGAAATTGGCTGATTGTTCTCTTTTTTGGTTGGATTTTTCTCTGGTTTTGGTATCAGGGTAATAATTGTTCCAGTAATGAATCAGGGAAAATCACTTCCCTTTCAATTTCTCTAGAGTTTGAGTAGTACTGGTATTAAACCTTCTCTAAATTTCTTGTAGAAATAAGCCATGAATCCATCAGGACCTGGGCTTTTCTTAGTTGGTAAGATTTAATTACATTTTCAATTTCTTTAACTGACTTTGAGGTATTCAAGATTTTTATATCTTCTTGATTCAGCTTTGGCAATTCATGTGTTTCTAAGAATCTGTTCATTTTGTCTTCATGAGCAAAGATTTTTTTTTTTTTGTGGCACCACGGATTGAACTCACAACCTCGCACCTACCTGACAAGTGCGTAAGCCGCTAAGCCAAACTCTCGGCCCTGGTTTTTTGAGGCAGGGTTGCACTGTGTAGCTCAGGCTGGCCTTGCGCTCGCGTTGTAACCCAAGCCGGCCTTGAACTCACAACACTCCTCCTACCTCAGCTGGTATTAAAGCCGTGCACCACCACACCTGGCTTCCCCATGAGGGTGCTGGTATTAAAGCCATGCACCACCACACCTGGCTTCCCCATGAGTAAAGATTTTTGAAATAGGAATTGATGATCATCTGAATTTCCACAGGATTTGTAGTGATTTCACCCTTTTCATTTCCTATTGCATGAATTTGAGTCTTTTCTTTGCTTTTCTTGATAAGGTTGGCTAGGGGTTTATCAATTTTATTTATTCTTTGAAAAAAAGCAACCTTTCACTTCATTAATTCTTTGTACTGCCTTCCTAGTCTCAATTGTGTTAATTTCTGCTCTGATATTTATAATTTCTTCCCTTCTGTGGACTTTGAGCTTGCCTTGCTCTTCTTTTTTCAGAAGTTTGAAGAGCATCATTAGGGTATTTATTTGTGATCTGTTTTCCTGATGTGGGAATTCACTGCCATAAATTTCCATGTTAGGACTGCTTTCATTGCATCCCACAGGTTCTGGTAAGTTGTATTTTCATTTTCATTTGATAGTAAATATTTTTTAATTTCTTCTTTAATTTTACATGTGATCCATTTGTTGTTCAGGAGGCTGTTATTTAATTTCCATGTGTTTATGGAAGTTTTTGCAGTTTCCTTTGTTATTAACTTCCAATTTCATAGTGCTAGGCTCAGATGATATGCATGGGATAATTTTGATTCCTTTGCACTTACTTTAACATGTTCTGTGGTCTAGTATAAGGTTCTATTTTAAGAATGTCCCATGTTCAAGTGAGAAGTATGTATACTCTTAAGTTGTTGGGTGGAACACTCTGTAAATGTCTACCAAGTCCATTTGCTCATGGATTTGGTTCAGTTCTGTTATTTCTTTGCTGATTTTTTATCTAGTTGATCTATCTCTTTGTCATAATGGGGTATTAGGGTCCCCCACTATTACAGTGTTATTGTTTGATTTTTCATTTCTATTAATATTTGTCTTATATAGTTGGGTGCTCCTGTATTTGTGTGTGTGTGTGTGTGGTACCAGGGCTCGAACTCATGACCTTGCACTTGCCTGTCAGGTGCTTATGCCACTGAGCTAAATTCCTGGCAACTCCTGTATTTGTTATATATATCTATATCTATATCTATATCTATATCTATATCTATATCTATATCTATCTATCTATATATATATATTTATGACTGTTATCTCTTCCTCTTCGATTTTTCCCTAATAAGTATGTAGTGACCTTCTTTGCCTCTTTTTATCATTCTTCGTTTGAAGTTCACATTGTCTGCAAACAGAATAGCTACCCCTGCTTTTCTCTGGGTTTCTGTTTCATGCAAGATTGTTTTCTATTCTTTGACATTTAGTCTAGGCATTTCTTTTTTAAGTTAAATATGTTTCTTGTATACAGCATGTCGTTGGATCTTGTTTCTTGATATAATATGTGAGTCTGTTTCTTTTGATTGGTGAATTGAGGCCATTTACATTGATGATTATAATTGATATGTATTGCCTTATCTTTGTCATGTTATTTTCCTGCATTTGGTTGCCTGCTTTTCACCTTTGTTTAACTGTTTGCCCTGTTTGGTGATTTCTTTCTTTCTTTCTTTCTTTCTTTTCTTTTCTATTTTTTGCAGGGGTGGGGGTACCAGAGAATGAACTCACAATCTCATGCCTGCCAGACAGGTGCTTAAGCCACTGAGCCAAACTCCCGGCCCTAGTGTTTTTGAGGCAGGGTCGCACTACGTAGCTCAGGCCAGCCTTGCACTTGCATCGTAGCCCAATCCAGCCTCAAACTCACAACACTCCTCCTGCCTCCCAAGTGCTGGGATTAAAGGCATGCACCACCACGCCTGGCTCTTGGTGGTTTCTTTCTGTTGTTCTTGAAATCATGGTTGTTACTATTCTTTGCTAGGATATCTATCAGTACCCTTTGTAGTGTTGGTTTGATGATCATGAATTTTTCAGTTGTTCTTTGTCATAGAAGTATCTTATTTCTTCATTAATTTTGAAAGATAGTTTGCAGGTTACATAAATCTAGGTTGGAAATTATTTTCTTAAAGGTCTTGAAATACTTCACTACAAGTTCTTCTTGACTTTAATGTTTGTGTTGAGAAGTCTACTGTGATTCTGTTGGATTTTCTTTTATAGGTGACCTGTTTCTTTTCTCTAACAGCTTTTAATATTCTGTTCTTGTGGTGAATTTCTGGGATCTCGATTTTTATATGTGTGTAGATTTATTTTGGTTATGGTTAATTGAAGTTCTATATGCCTCACTTATCTATATGTCAGACTCTTTTCTCATGCTTGGGAAATTTTCTGTTATTACTTCCACATGTAGTTTTTTTATTGTCATTTGTGTCATTGCCTGTTTTTTTATTAAGCCTGATTATTCTTGTATTAGTTTTTGTGTTCTCTTGCAACTGTTGAATTGTTATTTCCTGATATTTTGTTATTTTCAAGAGATTTTTTCTTTCATTACCACTAGCCTCGATTCTGTCTTCAAGGTCTGAAAGTCTGTCTTTAGTTTTGTTCAAGCAGTTTTGCAGGCTTGCTTTTTTTTTTTTTTTTTTTGCACCAGGGATTGAACTCACAACCTAGCACCTGAAAGGCAGGCTCTTAAGCCACTGAGCCAAACTCTCAGCCCTAGGTTTTTTTTTTTTTTTTTTTTTTTTTTTTTTTTTTTTTTTTTTTTTTTTTTTTTTTTTTTTTTTTTTTTTTTTTTTTTTTTTTTTTTTTTTTTTTTTTTTTTTTTTTTTTTTTTTTTTTTTTTTTTTT
>RJWM01001396.1:0-34719 GCA_004363535.1 Dasyprocta punctata | reverse complement strand
TCACCAGGGATTGAACTCACAACCTAGCACCTGAAAGGCAGGCTCTTAAGCCACTGAGCCAAACTCTCAGCCCTAGGTTTTTTTTTTTTTTTTTTTTTTTTTTTTTTTTTGCTGCACTGGGGATTGAACTCACAGCCTCGTGCCTGCCAGGGCAGGCGCTTAAGGCACTGAGCCAAACTCCTGGCCCTGGTTTTTTGAGGCAGGGTCACACTATGTAGCTCAGGCCGGCCTTGTGCTCACGTTGTAGCCCAAGCCAGCCTCGAACTCACAACGCTCCGCCTACCTCAGCCTCCTGAGTGCTGGGATTAAAGGCGTGCACCACCATGCCCAGCCTCAGCCCTAGTTTTTTGAGACAGAGTTGCACTATGTAGTTCAGGCCAGCCTTGCACTCATGTTGTAGCCCAAGCCAGCCTCAAACTCATAACGCTCCTCCTACCTTAGTCTCCTGAGTGTTGGTATTAAAGGCATGTGCAACCATGCCTTCAGGGTTTCAATGGAATTTTTGATTTCCTGAAATATGTTTGACTATTTCATGCATTCTATTTCTTTCCTATATTGATCTTTCATGATTTCAATCCTGTTCCTATCATCTATTTTTTAATCTATCTCTCCTCTAGATTTGCTGAGCATTTCCTGTATAAATGTTGACATTTCTTTTTTTTTTTAACCTGAGAGATTGTTTCTGATCTGATTTCCTCTATAGTCTCATGAATTTGTTTCTTTACTGCTGAGATTTCAGGTGTGTATCTTCCAATTTCTTCTATATCAGTGTCTTCTGGACTTGTTCTTGGTGGGCTGGAGTTCTGAAATTGCATTTTGCTTCTTCATCTTGTCATTTTCTATTTCAAAAAATATTTGCTTTCTGTGATGATCCTTGTGAGTTTTTGTAGTAGGTCGCTGTATCACTGGTATCAAGGCCTGTCCTGGAAAAGTCTGTTCTTCAAGGGTATCTTGTTTGTGTAGGAGGTTCTTGGTTTGTGTCTGTCCTGAGACACTACCGTCTCAATTATTTAAGAGTAGGATGCTGGTATCTGTTTGGCTTAGTCCCCAGTCCATTGGTGCAGGGCTGTGGTGAGGTTATTACCCCAGAACTTCTCAGTATTGTTAGGAGGAGAACAACAACTTACAACAGATATGGTATCCTAGCTAAAGCAGTAAAACTGGCAATATCAGTAGCATCAAGCACAATTTAGAAACTGATGGATTGTGGTAACTATTGCTTTTGTACTTTAGACAATAGAAGCAAAGTCTCTAGTTATATAACAGAACAAATCTTAAATTAGGAGATTGTACACAAACTTTCTCCTTGGTAGAGGGGTTATACTCTGTGATGCAGATATATAGGGAGGATAGTGTATAAAACAAAGATAGTTGGCAAGGAAGTAGAAGCAAGACTGGAGGACAAAGGATGGTCATGCAAGTTTTTGTAAACTAGAGATGGAGGTAGATAGGAAAAGATGAAGGCATATTTGAGGGATTGTCAGTGCTTGGTCTCTATGTTTCGGGGATGGGATTGGAGATCTGTGACTGGAGATCTCCCCAGCCATTTAGAAAGAGAGAAAAAAAGAAAGAAAAAAATAACCAAGGAAGAATAAAAGAAAGAAGTAAAGGAGAAGAAAAAGAAAATGAAAAAATGATGAAAAAAATAAAAAGGAAAAAGAAAAAAAGGAAGAAGAGAAAAAGGTTTATTTAATTTAAAAAAAAAGCCAGTTATCAAGTCCATGGTTCCTCCTGCACTGGTTGCTGGTCCCACAGTGTAGAGGAAGGGTCAGGCACCTGGATTTCTCTGTCAGTGCCCACTGCTGAGTCCCTGATTCCTTCCGTGCTACTCAAACAATTTTTAATTTCTTCCAATTTGAAACATTTTCTAATAGCACAAATCAAGATAATCTTAAACAAAAAAGAAAAATATGCTCAACATCTCACTCCCAAACACAGATTAAAGCAGGAAAGTGAATATCATTCTATATGATTTTTGATATTTCTATACATAATGTATTTTTCAGAATAAAAAATTGGCAATGCCGTATGTATTGTTTTGTAACCTTATCATTCACTTAAATAACTGTAGTGGATACATTTCACCTCAAGGAATTCATTTCAGCATCATGATTTCTTAATCAATTAATAATTTTTTCCATTGTTCCTTATTACTCTTTTATATAGTCTCTCTCTTCCTTCTGTTCCCTTTCTCTTGCTGAATGCAAGCCTCCCTTCTAGTTTCATGCCAACTTTTAGGAAAAACATGTGGTGTTCTTTTTTTTTTTTTTGGTACCAGGGATTGAACTCACAACCTCATGCCTGCCAACCAGATGCTTAAGCCACTGAGTCAAACTCCCGCCCTAGCGCCTGCCCTGGCAGGTGCAAGTTTGTGAGTTCAATCGCTTGTGCTGCAAAAAACAAAAACAAAAACAAAAACTCCCGGCCCTTGTTCATTTTTCTGAGTCTGATTTATTTCACTTAATATGATAAGCTCCAGTGCCATTCAGTTTCTAGAAAATGACAATTTTGCCTCCGTCACAGCTAAATAATACTCCGTTGTGCACATACAGCACATTTTTTTGACTTTTTTGAGACACGGTCTCACTATACAGTTCAGGATGCCCTTGAACTCACTTTGTAGCCCAGGTTGGCCTCAAACTTACAGTGATCCTTCTGCTTCAGCCTCCTGAGTGCTGGGATTATAGTCATGTGCCACTGTTCCTAGTACCACATGTTTATTCATTCATCTGTTGATGAGTACCCAGGCTGGTTCCATATCTTGGCTATTGGGAGTGGTGCCTCAATAAACATGGCAGTGCAGGTATTCCTATAGTAGCATGCTGACTTTAATTGCTTTGGGCAAGTACCAAGGGGTGGTATAGCTGGATCATATAGAATGTTATGCATTAGATATGAAACATCCTGCCCAAATTCTCATATGTTCAGAAGTAGAGCTTTTGGAAGGTCTTTGAATCATGGGGGTTTCCATAGTCATCAGTAGATTAATTCATTGATGAGTTCACAGTTGAATGTGCTGTTAGGAGGAGAGGCCTGGTTGGAGGTGGGTCCCTGGGGTGTGACCTGGGAGGGTGTCTTCTTGTCCCTGGCTCTTCCCTTCTTCCTCTTTCTCTGCTTCCTGGTTACCATAACATGAGCAGTATTCCTCCCCCATGCACTCCCACCATATCATTCCTGCCTTGGAGCCAATCAACTATAAACTGAATTCTCTGAAAATTGTGAGCCACAGTAAAACTCTGCTCCTTTAAGTAATAAGTATCAGGAGTTTATCCCAGTAATGGGAATGTGACTTAATTAATACATAATTGTAATTATGTTTTTAGGGTATTTTGAGGAAACTCCATGCTGATTTCCTCAGTGGCTGTACTAGTTTACATCCCCACCAGCAGTACAGAAGTGTTCCTTCTCCCCAGCATCCTCACCAGAATTTATTCTTTTTTGTACTCTTGATGACAGCCATTCTGACTGGGGCAGAATGGTATCTCAGTATAGTTTTGATTTGCATTTCCCTCATGGCAAAAGATGTTGAATAATTTTTCATATACTTATTAGCTATTTGTACTTTTTTGAAAATTATTTTTCAATTCATTTGCCTGCTCATTGACTGGGCTATTTGATATTTTTGGTCTTTCTTTCTTTCTTTCTTTCCTTTTTTTTTTTTTTTTTTTTTTTTTTTTTTTTTTTTTTTTTTTTTTTTTTTTTTTTTTTTTTTTTTTTTTTTTTTTTTTTTTTTTTTTTTTTTTTTTTTTTTTTTTTTTTTTTTAGTTCTTTTCATATTCTTGATGTTAATCTTCTATTGAAGGAGTAACTGATAAAGATTTTCTTTCATTCTGTAGGCTATCTCATCACTCTGTTGGTTGTATCCCTTGCCATGCAAAACTTTTAAAATTTAATGTAGCCTACTTGTTAATTCTTGGTATTATTTCCTGTGCTATCAGGGTCATATTCAGGAAGTTGTTACCTGTGCCTAAGGTGTTAAGTGTTCCCTCTATGTTTTCTTCACTGTGTTTCAAAATTTCAGCTCTTATTCCTATGTCTGTGATCCCTTTTGAATTAATTTGTATTCAGGGTAAGAGAAAGTGATCTAGTCTCAATCTTTTACAGGTTTCCCAGCACCATGTGTTAAAGAAACTGTCTTTCCTCCAGTTGCGTTTTTGGTTCTTTTGTCCAGAATCAGATGACTGTAGCTGTATGCTTTTGTTTCTGTGACATCTATACTATTCCATTGCACAATATCACTTTTGTGCAGTACCACACTGTTTTTGTTACTATGGCTTTGTAGTATCACTTGAAATTGGGGCTGGGGATATAACTCAATGGCACAGCACCTGCCTGGCAAGCACAAGGCCCTGAGTTTGATTACCAGTGCAAAAAAATAAATTAATTAATTGGTTATTGTGATGCCTCCAGCTTTTGCTGGTTTTGCTTAAGATTGCTTTAGCCATTCTGTGGTTACAAGACTGTTGACATAATCACTCTAACTCAGATCCAGTGAACAATGAAATATCATATCTCCAACAGTTGGGTAAGAAATCAACCAAGAGTTGCTAAAACTCTTGTTCAATTAATGATCTGGGCATAGCTAAGTATTTATTTAGATAAAGAATATAAATGCTAAGTTCTAGCATTTACATCCCACATTATTTCATTGCAGGAGTACTTACTACATCCTGTACCTGTATATAGGTGAACACAGGTTGAGTTTCTCACAAAAGTCAACCAAACAGAAATCAGCTTTAACAATACTTTTGTTCTTGGCAACTGACCATAACCTCAAACTATTTATGATCTAACTTGACAATGAGCAGTCATTAACAAGACATTATTTAAGCCAGATCAATTAACAGAACAGATTTAATCCCTCATAGTTATTGATGAGTCATAAAATGGAAAGGTCATAGACATGAAATATGATATAGAGAAACAAAAATAGGAAAAATAAAAATCTTTCAAGGAACACAAGATGAGTTTTGAAAGTTGCCTTATGATTTTCACTGAGAGTCTGCTTATTCAACACATGGTATTAAATAGAGATTGAGAATAAAGTATGTATCATATGGTCCCTACCTGGAGACTTACAAACTATGTATTATTTAGTCTCCACTTATGGAAGCCTACTTCTAGGCTTGAAGGCTTTGTTTAGGTTCTTTGATCTTAAGTTTCTTAATTACAGATTCTTCCTTAGCTGTTGCATTTGCCTTTCTGATCTCCTCATTTCTGATACATCAGACTCACCTTAGTCTTGTAAAATACTGGTGACTTCTCTTAGTCACTTAGCATTTACACCTGTATCTTTGTTCACTGAACCTGTATTCAGATAGTGTTAGGGCCAGGGATTTAGCTCAGTGGTACAAGTACCTGCCTGGCAAATGTAGGATATCCAGTACAAAAAAAAAAAAAAAAAAAAAGACAGAGAAAACAGATAGTATTAGAAATGAAGCGTTAGTGTTACCCCAAACATGTTCTTCCTCATTTTAAGAACAAAGTTACCATAACCTCCTGTCACTTCAACAACAGAAACAAAAAAAAGCAACTATTTTGGGGGCACTTTCTGTCAGCAGTATTAAAGGTAGTATGAGATGTAAATCTTGCCCTGATTTTCTTTGTCCATTGTCCATTGGGATATTAGGATATCTGAGCATGGAGGGAAGACTAAAACATCTTGCACCCAGAGTTGCCATGCTTTTAAAACATGTCCAATAGAGCTCTGGCTTGGCTCATTTAACTGATGAGAGTAGCTCAATGCCTATAAATTTGTAAAGTTACCTGTGTATTTGTTCTGCAAGAAAGGTTTTAGATTGTAAAATAATTTTCATAGACCACTTATACATCTACCTGTGTAATAACAACAACAACAAAAAAAAAGCCTGGGGAAAAATGAACTTTAAAAGACTTCACTCTTTTAAAATTTATGGTCAATATGCCAGGCATGGTGATGCATACATGTAATCCCAGCACACAGCAGGCTAAGGCAGGAGGATTGTCGTGAGTTCAAGACCATCCTGGGCTACAAAGTGAGTTCAAGGCCATCCTGAACTGCATAGTGAGACCCTGTCTCAAAAAGACAAAAAAAAATTATGGTCAAATACATATAAAATTTATCATCCTAATTATGGAAGTACACAGTTAAGTAAGGTTAAGTACATCCACATTATTGTATAACCAATCTCCAGAACTTTCCAATTTGGAAAACTGAAACTGTATATTTACTGTCAGACAGGCACTTAAGCCACTGAGCCAAACTCCCACCCCTAGTTTTCTGAGGCGGGTTCACACTATGTAGCTCAGGCCAGCCTTGCACTCGTGTTGTAGCCCCAGCTGGCCTCAAACTCGCAATGTTCCTCCTACCTCAGCCTCCTGAGTGCTGGGATTAAAGGCATGTGCCACCATGCCCGGTTACAACTGGCTTATTTCATTTAACATTTCCTTAATGTTCATTCATGTAGCATGTGTTCAAATTTCCTTCCATTAAAAAACTCCAATCTTGTAACCTATAATTGTAAAGACATTTTAAGCTATTATGATATAAATGAAAAAGAAGATAAAAATACACTGCTTTGAGAGGGAAAGATGTTTTCTTAATCAACATGCTGTATGCACACACACACGCACATAAAGTTGAACTTGCAAACATACAATAATGAAGTGGATAGATATGAAGAGGCAACTTTTCATAATTTACATAGTTCAAGGATTTATTCAATGGAAAAGAGAGACTCGCAAAACCAGGTGCATCTGCTCAGAGGATGGAGGTGCTGGAATGGCATGTCAGTCTCATCGCAGAAAGGGCAGTGTGGAGAGCATGCTTTTGTGGTCCACATGTGGCCAACAGAGACAGGAAGTCTGTGTTCTCCCTTGGGAACTTCCTTTCCTATGAATTCTATGCGAATGAAGGCACCTGACCCTAGGATTACCACAGGCTTCCAGCCCAGCTGTGAAGAGACACCTTTGTTTCCAGGATGATGCTTGACAGTAATTAATAACTTAATAGTAATTCACAACCTTGCAGAGATTAGCCCCATTACCAGGTTCTTGGTATGCAAGAGAATAGTTTCAGTTGCTCACTTGTGAATCATTAGGGTGAACCATCTAAAATTGCCAATGTTTTACTACTTTGATCTACAAAAACAGTCCCTTTGCATTATTCAATCTAGTAGACTACCTCTTTCTTCCTTTATTTATCACCAAATGAATCTTACGTGCATTCTTATTTTAAAACAAAACAAAATGAACAAAACAAAACACCATGTAATTTAGTATTTGAGAATGCAAGCAATAGATCCAAAAAGACCAAAATTTGAATTCTGGTTGCATTTTAGATGTAGACTTGGAGCTTCTTATCCTTTTGGTGCATGTCCTATAAATTGCAAGTAAGAACAGTACCTCCCCCAGAGGGTTGCTGTGAAGTTGCAATGAGGTAATAAAGAGAAAGTGTGCATGTGCATACAACACCAGGTGAATATAAGCTCTTAACTCCAGCTCCCACTGTGATCACAATTCAAGATGCAGTTTTACCAATAATGGCTTGTGTAGGGTAAGATGATTTTGAATATGCTAGTTGGATTCAATTCCCCAGCTCTTCATTGATTAGGATGACAGCCCATGAAATTACAGTGAAGCTCAGGAAAGGCCCTACCTGCTCATGGCAAACATCCAAGGCTTGTCTTGGCCCTTCTGCTGCCCTCCTGTCTGAGGGGCCTGTCCTCCAGGTTGGGGGTGCTGGAATGGTACGGTAGTGCTGATCTCATGTTCTGTTTTGTTTTGTTTTATTTTTGACACAGGGTTTCACTATACAGTTCAGGCTGGTCTTGAACTCACTTTGTAGCCCAGGCTGGCCTCGAACTTGCAGTGATCTTCCTACTTTAGCCTCCCGAGTGCTGGAATTACAGGTGTGCACCACCATGCCTGGCTTGATCACATGTACTTTTATGAGAGGATTGCACTGAAGTGGAAGTGGAGAGAATAAATAACTTTCAGTTGCAACTTTTGATTTTTCTGTCTCTCTGGAAATCAATTGGTTTCTGTTTATTCCATTTACTGTATATCAGGCAATGCAAAAAGAAATGTTCATATTATCAATAAAAAATTAAGCATATCCCAGAGGCTCTCTGTGCCAGGCACACCTCAGTGTTTAACAAACAATCTGTGAGTCCATTTTCTGGGGCAGTTTTGAATAAGCTATTCCTCATTTTCAAAGGCCTGAGGCCTTCTCCAGAATTCAGGCCTGTCAGGAGGGTGTACGGGGCAGCAGCAGCAGAGGATCACCTTCATTTAGCTAATTTCCCTTGTGAGAGGCAGCTGGGATGTATTTTCTTATCAGGGTCTATGTGCTGACCAGGCACTCATATTTAAAGGCTGCAGGATCAGAGAGGCAATGTGCCACAGAGATTAAGGGAGCAGTCTGGGCAGTTGGCCTGGGTTTGATCTGGATTTTTGGCTTATTTTGCGACCCTGGGCAATTCCTTGCCTTTTTAATTTTTTTAACCTCTATTTCCTCAGCCATAAGTTGGAGACACTAAGAGGACCTCTCCCATTATGAGTGTCCAAATAATTAAGAAAATATATGCAAAGAACTTAGAAAAGAGCTTGACAAATGGTTTAACACTATTGTTTTTTTCCCATTTAAATTTTTAATTTTTAATGTAGAGCGTGAGAATGGTCAGGTCCAAGTGTACATAATGTTTTTCTGTGTGTTTCTGTTGTATTCTTTTGGATCTTTTATTCTGGTAAAATATAAAAAACATAAAATTTAACATTTTAATCATTTTTAAGTATACAGTGTAGTGACATTAAGTGCATTGATCATCGCTGAAGATGAATATCTCCAAAACTTTTTAATTGCCCCAAACTGAAACTCTACTTGTAATAAGTAATGTGTCATCATTGTCACTTGGACCAGGCCCATGTAACTACTATTCTACTTTCTCCCTCTATAAAGAAGGACATTTGACCATTCTAGGTATCTCATATAAGTGGACTTATACTATATTTGTTCTGCCATACATGACTTCACTTAGCATACTCTCTTAAAGGTTAATCCATGTTGTGGCCTATGCCACAATTTTATTCCTTTAATGACCGAATAATATTCTACTGTATATATTTATTGTACTTTGGGATGTTTTCATTTTCTTGGACATTTGTGTGGATTACACTTCATGACAATTAATCTTGATGTCAATTTGATTGGATTAAAGAACAGCTAGAGAGGTGATTGGACTGCATGGGCACTAACTTCATCAAGTGGATTCAACCTATCTATGATGAAGTCATTATCTTGAATGAGCGTTGAGAGGTTGGGTTCTAACCAGATGAAGTTGGTCACTGGGAATGTGGTATGACTTTGAAGGGTATACTTTGTCCATGAACCCTTCCTCTTAGACTCCCCATTCTTGGTTTCCTGGCTGCTTGCAGTGAGCAGCTTTCCCATGCTATGCCCTTTGGACATCGTGTTCTGCCTCAACTCAGATGCACAAAAATGGAGCCATTCAACCATGGACTTAAACCTTAGAAACCAGGAAGCAAAATAAATCTCTCCTCCTTTATGTTGTATTTGTCAGATATTTGTTCCTGGCAATGGAAAGATGAATGACACATGCTTTTGGCTATTATGAATAATAGCACCATGAACAGTAGTATACACATATCTGAATTTCTGCTTTCTTTTTTTTCTTTAAGAGCAGAATATATTTATTGAGAGAAAGAAAGTTTCTATCCTAGAGAGAGACAGAAGGGGTCCTTAGTGGATTGCCAAAGACTTTGTCCTCTAGGGACTTTTATAGAGCAAAAACCACAAGGTAACATGGGTCTAAAGTAGGGGAAAATGGGAACTTGCAAGGTGGGCATAAAGTGGGATGGAACTATGGTCAACCAATAAGATTAATTGTTCAGGTAAAATTGACTAAATCGGGGACAAAGGGGGAAGCAAATCACATAGCAAGCAGGCATGCTTAAATAGCAGTGACTCTTCCTGTAGGGGGTTGGGATGGTAACTCTTGGCTTCCTCAAGGTAATCCATACCTCTTTAGAATATCAATCCCTGATGTTTATAGTTAGCGTGTGGTTGCATTTGTTTGATCTAGCCGGGCGGGTGTGGTGGCGCATGCCTTTAATCTCAGCACTCGGGAGGCTGAGGTAGGAGGAGCATTGTGAGTTCGAGGCCGGTTTGGACTACAACACGATCTTTTGTTTTGAGGACTGGCCCACAGCAGGAGATGTCTGTCCCCTCCAAGACTATAGAACATCTGGTCTTCTGCACTGGCTCCTTTGAGGGCCTAGCCCTGTCTGACTGCCTATAATATTTCTATCTAACTCAGTTGCCTATAACATTCCCCCCTCCGAAGAAGTACCCCAAACTGCCTCGAGGGAGAAATGGGTCATGAGGGATCTGGCTTCTTCAGGCTGAAGGGGGTCATAGCTGTTTACTTGCAGCCAGGGATACTCTGAAGAGGATCTATCTAAAGGCCCTCAATAGACACCAGGCATTTTCATCTTGGGTAGGCATACAGTTTTAAGTCTGGTTTGGAGGAGACAAAGCCAAAGAAACAAGTATGTATGGGCCAAATAACAGGATAATTATGAGTAACAGGATAATTATGATTTCCACCAAGGAGAGCTAGTATGGTTTCCCATAGGGAGGATAAGGATAAGGTCTAGGGAATTTTAGAGTCTGACATGTCATTGATCTGTCATCTAATACCTTGAATTGCTATTGAAATATCAGCAGCAGGATCAGGAATGTACACACATTTAGTTTTCACAATTGCACAGTATCTCCTGTGCTATTAGGATGTCTAATGCCATCTGATTTTGGAGGATGGCCTGTCTCATTAATTTTACCCCTTCATTCAGGGAAGAAAGACTGGCTGCTGTGTCACTTAAGGCCTACTGAGTATAGTTAGTTAAGGCCTCGGTATGTATCATAACTTTTTCTCTGGACAAGATCTAGTGGAACCCAGTAAAAGGAAACTAAAAGGAATCTAGCATATTTGTTATTGGTATTATCTGTATCACTACTTGAGGTTTAGCACCTTTTAGGCAACAACAAATTTTAATCAAAGCATGTATAATCAAAATATGTATACAAAGGCATGTAGAATCAAACACAAGCATTAGAGATAACAGGTAAGTTTAGAAACTGTAAGGGATAGCAGTTGTAACCCATTGACTCTTAGGTCCCTTTATTGATGGAGTTTGACATTTTGCCATAAACTCCTCTAGCTTTAGTTATAACTATCTCTAAATTTTTGATAATGTATGAGAACCAGATTAATGTATTATTTTAACCCAATGAAAAATTCACTTAAGTTTTTGAACAAGAACAACAATATGTACTGTATTTGTAAAAACTAGTCTCAGCATCATTTTGATTAGTTGGCAACCTGGAGATATAGATATAGATATAGATATAGATATAGATATAGATATAGATATCAGTATTTAGACAGGATAAAATTTCTCCAGGATTAGAGTTGGGTTTTCAGGCATAAGTAAAAGGAATGAATGAAGAGAAAATTATCCCAGTTACAGTTTAAGCAACATATATTTTGGTGACTGTTTATTGAAGTATAATATCTGGAATGAAGACAGAGTTGAGAAGGACAAAGAGATATTGCCAATGTCCAGCAGTACCTGGTTTTTACCTCTCACCATAATTACTCAGGGCTCCTCCATGGAAATGACAGGTAGAGATGACAGTCTGGCCAGGAGGAGGCAGAGTTCCCCAAAGCTCTTCAGTCTTGCTGGACCAACCAATGGGATGGTTCTGAACTCTGGACCTTGGCCTCAGAGGGCAGTCTTATCTCCAGTGTTCACCTTTGTAGTTAGGACATGGCTTGCAGGGCCTCTTAAGGCAGTTCCTCTTAAGGTGACCTGGTTTTCCACAGTATTAGCAGTTGAGTCTAGTCATCAAACTCTTTTTGGAGTTCCAAGAATCAGACTTAAAGTCTATTTCTTTTAAGGCTGCAACAAAGGCAGCCAATTTTTGGTCTCTTTGTTTTCTCTTTGGATTTCTCTCAGTCCTGATTATAAAATACTAAGGAGACAGATTTACTAAAGTAGCAAGTGAGCTATCTGGAGCAAAGGCTATCTTTTGGAACTTTTTCTAATATCTGGGGCTGACTGGGTAATAAACAAGTCTTTTAGTAAAATCTGTCCCTCTATTGAATCAGGATCTAAGGAAATATGTTTTACTACTGCTGTTAGTAAATGATCTAAGAAGTCAGAAGGGTTTTTCTCTTTCTCCTGAAAAATAGCTGACAATCTAAACTAACTAGATGGATTGATTTTTGTTCTTTTTAGACCTTCAAGAATACACACTTGAAAATATCTCCTGCTGTAATCTTCTGTCTGGTTGCTAGTCTAGTAGGGGTTTTGGGTAGGAACTGCTGGTGCCCCAGGGGGAACAGGTGGTTCTCCTGGCTCTCAATCTTTTAGCTGTCTAAAATTAACAATATGATATTCATCTCCAAATGCAGTAGCTAGAAGTCAGTGTTTGATTTAAGATTAACATTACATCTTTCCAACCTAGCTTCTAAATCTGATAAATCCTCTAAAGACATTGATGTACTTCTCAGGGTCATCTGAAAATTTTCCAAGTTCTAGCTTAATTTGCTTTAAGTCACTTAGAAAAAGAGACCTATGAATGGGGTAGTCTCACAATAATTATAATTATACCTTGACATAAGTAACAATTATTTTTTAATTTTAGTTAGGGGTTGCAGGGAGAACAACTGCATACAGAACACAGAATTTATAATACTGTTTTATAATGGTCACCCAGAGTTAAATACAAGAAAGTGCAGGGAATCTGTCCACAACATTAAAGACCCAGAATATTCAGCCAAGGGCCTGGATCCCACAGCAATGTCCTGCATGCATCCAGCTAAAGACCCAGAGCCCATGACAATGCTTCCCACAAATCCAACTGGAAATCTAAGAGCCCACCACAAGGACTCATGCCAGTCTGTTTTACAGATCTGTGCTGGGAAGGCCAAAGATCAGTGGTGGAAGCTAGAAAGTCTGTGCCAGCGGGGTGAAGGAGCCGTGCCAATAGGCTGAGGGTTCTACACTGGAGCCAAGAAGTCATGCTCAAAATAAGGACCAGAGCTTCCCTGAAAAGTGCCACAGCCCTCTACCATAACAGTGAGGTCCTGAGCTCCTCTGACAATGAGAACTGTCGAGTACATGCCAGGAAGCCAGTATGACAACCTTCTCCTGGACATTAAACAGCACACATCATCCCCTCCAGAGCCAGGAAGTGATGCCATCCCCTCCAGAGCCAGGAAGTGATGCTCAATGTGAGGAGCAGAGCTCTCCCAAAGTGAACCACAGCCACTCTCAGCAATGAGGTGCCAAGCTCCTCTGATGATAATGGCCAAATCCATGTTGGGGAAGCCAGCATGATAAACTCCTCCAGAAGAACCAATGGTTCAAAACAGTAACACTTAGGAGAACCCACTACACCTCACTCTTCTTCTCTGCATCTTGATTTATGCTGGCAACTTTCCTCAGGTGAGCCATATATACTTGGCACCATGCCAATTTAATTCAGCTGGTGTTAAGTTGATTACCAGTTTTGTTGTTGTTGTTGTTTATTTTTTATTTATTTTTTTCTTTAAAAGGCAGCTTTATTACACTAGCGAGCTGACTGGAATCTCTGTTCCAAATCATCAGCTGCGATTGGAGTTTTCCAATCATTTATACAGGTTTTCAAGAGGAAATACAAAAGGCAGATAACATAAGTATCCTATGGTTACACATGTCTTTGTCATTAATTGCTAGGCAGAGTTTATTCTCATAGAAACAGCAACTAAATGAGGTTACTATTGTACAACATAGAGGAAGAATCCATCATTGTTTGAGACTGGGCAGAGATGTCCTTGCAGTGGTCACTCTCTGACTACCAGTTTTTAATCCAAAACATTAATGTTAAAAAAAATTTGAACATAAGACAATTCTGACCATTTTTCTCTTTTTTACAGTATGCTTCTAATTGTAAAATAGCATCATAATTAATACTTCTCTCTGCATTCCATTTTGGCTCTGGGGGGTAGGTAGACCACACATATCTGCAGAGAAATATCAAGTGACTCTTTTTCAACATGGAAGTGTTGAACATCTTCCAGTGCCTAAGAATGCATTCCAAAGGGGTAAGGGGCTTTGGCAATGAGTTTTCCATGTCTGTAATGTAAAAAGCAACAGTAAGGGTATGAGACCTTTATTTTCAGTACAAGGAATCGAACTCAGGACCTTTTGCTGAGCTATTTCTCTAGCAGTATAGTGCATGAGACTTTGACATTGAGCTACCTATCTATGCAAAAAGGAAATAATTAGGTATCCCTTTTTTATTCCTATTTGATAATGTCCTCAAGGTGTCCCTTTGGTTGATTCCACTCCAGGGAAAAGGGATGCCCTCTGAGAGAGTAGAAGACAAAATTTGACCAGTCTATCCACCCTCAAACTGGCACAGGCAATTTTATCTTCCCCAATAGCTTGTGAACTTTGTTTACATAAGACATTTATGAGTTATTGTGATAGGAATATTTAAAGAAGGAAGCATAACTTTGTAGTACACTATTGCTTTTGTTCATTGGAAGAGGGCACATGTGAAAAGGTGAGTTGGTAGTAGTTAGAGGATTTCTTTGGCTGTAATGTGAAAGAGATTACCTGTGGTGATAGGTAAGGCAACAAACAACTTGGGGAATTCTGACCCTGGGCCCTAGGACAAAGAAGCCTCCAAGAAGGTTGTGTTACCATCTAATCACCTAAGCAATCTTTCCTAGCAGCAGAACATGGCTTTCTTTATTTAAATTTTTATATCTTTGAAGCTCACAGGTTAAATTTATTAATTATCATCTAGCAATCACATTTTATATGTTAGCAAATGTATATCAGTCTTTTCATTTTTTTGTTTTTTGTTTCTTTGGTATTGGGGATGGAGCTCACAACCTCATGCCTGCCAGGCAGGCACTTACAACACTGAGCTAAATCCTTGGCTTGCATATCAGTCTTTTGTTCACACAGAAAAAAGGTGACTATTTACTCTTAATTAACCTATGTAAGAAACAAATTCAAATCATTCCCCTACTAGATGCTGTCAAATGTAAACAACTGTTGCAACTGCCTCAGCCTAATCTCTGAAAGGAGGGGTAATCTAAGTGATTTTAAAATCCAGTGAAAAGCTTAGGGAGAGAGTTTCTAGTCTACTAGCAGACAAGTAAGTATGATAGATAAGTGGATATTTGTCTAGTTTCTACTGAGGAAACCTTGGGTGTCCTGGCCATGGCCACTCAGTTGTCCTCAGTTTGTATTGGCCCACACAACCAGAGGTCAGTTTCCAGAAAGAAATCCAGCTGTCTGGTCAACATTCCAATGATTTTATTGGCCATGGTCTTCAATGGGGATTTACCAAAGAGATGCTGGTGAAACCTGTCCTCTGCTTTCAAGAGTGGCAGCTGTTGAAGGAGCATTTAATTAGCTGGTAGAGTAACCACTGTTCATCAAAGTTCTATAAGAGATAGTTAAAAGCCTGAGCCAGATTATTACCTACCACTTTATAAATTGGCACTAAGGGTTTTAAAGTCCACAACTTGAAAATTTAGAGAGCCTCCTTAGTCTAAATGGGTTTTGGTCCCATAAATGTGCTGCTTTTGAAAATAACTTGTTTCACCCAGAAGTTGGTTCTTTCCACTGTGTCTCAGGTTCAGTCTCCTGAAGGAGACTTGCCCAGAACACTAAGCCAGGACAAGGCTTTTATGTGTGTTCTCCTGGATGTGCAACATTCCGATGTCTCCTCTGACCCAGAACAGCATTTGTGTCCCTCTTCTAAGATGACTTCCCTGTCTTTGGCATTATCAAATGCTCATTTTCAGTGGGCTTAATTTAGTAAGGGAAAAATATTGGAATCATCTAGAGTTCTTTCTGATTTTACATGCCTCTAAAAAAGAAAGTACAAAGTGGGGGAAAAGATTAGAAGTAAAACCAAAGAAAGGAAAGTGAAGCAGAACAGGCTTGATATTTCCTCTAGAGTGTAGAGGAGGGTCACAACCAGTCTGTCTCAGTGAAACCTGTCCTTCAAGTCTTGAGGCTGGCCACCAGCCTGGTGCTATTTAAATGGTGGAAGGAGTCCCGCGTTTCATAGGCAGGTATATTTTCTAAGTCTGCACTAGATTTTATTTAAGAAGACCCATTTTACAGAAGCTTATATTAAAGTCTACCAGGAGCATTCTGTTATTTTCTCTAGTGTCATTATCTAAATAGAGTAAAGCAAGGAGTACCAGTAAATTTAGTAACTAGTTTAAACACAACATGTACAAGAACAGAATAAGAATAAAAATGTCCCATTAAAGAACTAGCATAACCTTATAACCTTCCCATGTTTTAATTTAGATTTATCATTATTTTAACAAAACTATATGATACAAACCAATTATAAACAATGGGCAAAGAAAAATCACAAGCAATTATAAGCAATGGGCAAAGACAAGGCACAAATAATTACAAGCAATGGGCAAAGAAACAGCAAAATTTGGAGCATAAAAATTTGTTACCTTAATGAGCCCCAGTCCAACGTCTATGAAACAAAAGCAATCTCTTATGTCTATCCAATGATCTTGGTGCAAGACTTCCAATTGATATAGGGGAGCAAAACTCCCAATCTACTAGATGTCTGGTATGAGTTCATGTTCTCCAAAATCAAATAATGAATTTTAGGAACAACAGAGGTTAAGAGCACAATATATTTATTGAGAGAGAGAAAGCTTCTGTCTGAGAGAGAGATGGAGGGGATTCTGAGTGGATTGCCCTGAATTCCTTTCAATTACTACTAGTGTTTATCTAGAAGTGGAATTACCATATGATATGATAATTCTACATTTAATTTTGTTATTTTAAAGAGAAAGAAACAGAAAAATCAAGGAGCAAACAAACCATCAAAAAATGACAACAAAAACCAAATGACAACAACAGCCAATAGCAATATAGGATTTCAAAATGAGATGATAGGAATTTAACAATGGTTGTTGTATTGTTTATTGTTATCTTCAAAATAGTTGCTCAGGTTACCAGACACAGGTATCCGAGATTGACCAGACAATGTATTTTTCTTTGAGCAGTTTCTTTCCCTTTTACTATATCTATTGTAACTTTTGGATCTTATTTATTTTTCAGTGTCTTACACTAGTGAGACAACGTGGTGTTTACACACGATAGTCTGATTTATTTCACTTATGAGTATGGTTTCCAATTGCATCCATTTACCTATAAAAGCCTCGAGTTTATCATTCTTTATGGCTGAGTAGTATTGCATTGTATAGAAATGCCTTATCTTTTTTATCCATTCCTTGGTTGATGGGCATTTGGGTTGTTTCCAAGATTTGGTTATTTCAAGTTGTGCTGCTATAAACAGGGATGCCCATATATTGCTGTGGTATGATGCTTTCAATTCTTCTGGGAAAATGCCCAGAAGGGGTATAACTGGGTCGAATGGTACTTCTAATCCTAGTTTTTGAGGTATCTCCACATTGATTTCCACAGTGGCTGTACCAGTCTACACTCCCATCGGCAATGGAGAAGGATCCCTTTTTCCCCACAGCCCTATCAGCATTTGTTGTTGGTTGATTTCTTGATGATAGACATTCCTTTAGAGTGAGGTGAAAGCTTAGTACTATTTTAATTTGCATTTCTCAAATAACCAGAATGTTGAACATTTCTTCATATATTTATTTGCCATTTGTAGTTCTTCATCTGAGAAGTACGTATTCATGTCAGATATCCATTTTTTGATTGGGTCTTTGAATTTTTGGGGGCCTGATTTTTAAAAATTTTTTATATGTTCTAGACAGGAGTTGCTTGTCTCAGGGACAGTTGACTAATATTTTTTCCCAATTTGTGAGTTTCCTATTCACTCTGTTGGTGATTTGTTTTTGCATGTAAAAGCTTTTTATTTTTTAATTTTTTTATTTTAAAAGACAAAACACAGCACTCGAGAGACTGAAGTAGGAGAATTGTGAGTTTGAGACCAGCCTGGGTTAGAAAGTGAGCTCAAGACCAGACTGAACTGTGTAGTGAGACCCTGTCTCAAAAAGACAAAAACAACAACAACAACAAAAACAAAAACAAAAACGAAAACAAAAAAGTATTAAAAGTGAAACAGAAAAGAAGAATAAATACAGAATTTAGGAAATTGACACCTGTTGATATATTGCATATTGTTAACTTAGAACTAGTTGTTCAGGTTACAAGATTTAGGTGTGAAAAAATGATCAAACAATGAAAGTACAAACTACTCTTTTGGATGAACAGAGATTAGTAGTATAGTCATCTGTCTTGCATACATATACATACATACATATGTATATGTATATCTATATACATATAATCCTTTCCCTTCTTCCTTTTCTCCTTTTCCCTATCCCTGCTGTTCTTTCCTTTACAGCACTTTCTTTCAATTTCATTATCACAATATCTATTGCACATTTTAGATCTTATTACTCTTTCAGTTTTTTTTCTTATACTAGGAAGACATTATGACATTTACAAATGTGAGTTTGATTTATTTCACTTAGGAGTATGGTCTCAAGTTGCCTCCATTTACCTATAAAAGTCTAAAGGTTATCCTTCTTTACAGCTAAGTAATATTCTATTGTACAAAAATACCACATCTTTTTCATCCATTCTGCAGTTGATGAACATTTGGGTTGTTTCAAAGATTTAGCTATTACGAATTGTGCTGCTATAAACATGAGTGCATATATATTTCTGTAGCATGACATTTTCAATTTTTCTAGGAAAACACCCAGAAGGGGAATAGCTGGATTGAATGGGACTTCCAATTCTAGTTTTCTGAGGAATCCCTGTACTGATTTCCACAGTGGTTGTACCAGTCTCCACTCCCATCAACAGTGGAGAAGGATTCCTTTTTCCTTACAGTTCTGCCAGCATTTGTTAGCAGTTGATTTCTTGATTTTGGCCATTCTTTCTGGAGTGAGATGGAATCTCAGTGTGTTTTAATTCATTTTTCTCGAATGGCAAGTGATATTTAACATTTTTTCATATATTTATTTGCCATTTGCATTTCTTTATCTGAGAAGTGTGTATTCATATCAGATGCCCATTTTTGGATTAGGTCTTTGAATTTTGGGGGCCTAACTTTTTAAAATTCTTTATATGCTCTAGATAGAAGACCTTTGTCTGAGGGAGAGTTGGCTAGGATATTTTTCCAATACATGGATTTTCTTTTCACTCTTCTGGAGATTTCTTTTGACATGCAAAAACTTTTTAATAAGATGAGATCCCAGTTGTTGATTCTAGGAAGTGTTTCCCCTCCAGTTTGATTTTTGTTCATGAACTGTCTGCCTACCTCTATGTCTCCAAGATTTCCACCTACATTGTCTTTCAGCAGATTTAGTGTTTCTGGTTTAATGTTTAGATTTTTGATCCATTTTGACTTTAGTGTAGTTCATAGTGATAGACATGGTTCTACTTTCGCTTTTCAGTATATGAAAAGCCAGTTATTTCAGCACCACTTATTAAAGAGGCTATCTTTCTTCCAGTGATCATGGTGGCCCCTTAGTCAAAGATAAGGTGGCTGAGTATGTTTCTATTTGTGGCTGTATCTTCTAATCCATTCCATTGGTTTTTAGGTCTTTTTTTATTTCAGTACTATGCTGATTTTATCACAGTAACTTTTTTGTATAATTTCAAGACAGGGATTCTGATGCCTCCTTCCTTGCCTTTATTGTCCAGGATTGCCTTTGCTATTTTAGGTCTCTTCTGGTTCCAGACGAATTTTAGGAACGATTTTTCTAGATTGTTGAGGTAAGCTAAATCTGTGTAACAATTTTGGGACAATGTCCATTTTCACAGTGTTTGTTCTTTCTATCCACAAACAAGGAATGTGCTTCCATTTTCTGAAATCCTCTTTGGTTTCTTCTCTCAGAGTACTGTAATTTTCAATGTATAGATCTTTTACTTCCTTTGTTAGATTGATTCGTAAGTATTTCATTTTTCGGGGTGCTATTATGAAGGATGTGGTTTCCTTTATTTCTGTCTCAGTGAGTTTGTCGCTTTTATACAGGAATGCTATTGATTTTTGAGTGTTGACACTGTATCCAGCTACGTTACTGAATTTGGCTATTAGATCTAAAACTCTTTTAGTGGAGTTTTGGGCCTCTTCTATGTAAAGTATATCATCTACAAATAATGATAATTGAACTTCTTCCTTTCTTATCCTTATTCCCTTTATGTCTCTCTCTTGTCTAATTGCTCTGACTAATGTTTCCAGAACTATATTGAACAGGAGTGGTGATAGTGGACATCCTTGTCTTGTTCCTGATTTTAGGTTGAAAGTTTTCAATTTTGTCCATTTAATAAGAAGTCATCTGTTGCTTTATCATATATGGCTTTTATCAGATTGAAGTAGATACCATCTATTCCCATTTTCTACAGGGTTTTTGTTATGAATGAGTCTTGGTTTTCATCAAAAGCTTTTTCTGAATCTACTGAGATGATCGTGTGTTTCAGGTCTTTGGCTCTGTTGATATGAAACATTATGCTTATTGATTTGCATATGTTGAACCATCCCTGCATTCATGGAATAATTTCCACTTGATTGTGGTGTATAATCTTCTTGATGATTTGTTGAATTCTGTTTGCCAGTATTTTATTGAGGATTTTTGCATCTATTTTCATTAGGGAGATTGGCCTGTAGTTTTCTTTTTTGGTTAGGTCTTTCTCTGGTTTTGGTATTAGGGTAATGCTTGTTTCCAGGAATGATTTAGAGAGACTTGTTTCCCTTTCAATTTCATTTAAGAGTTTCATGAATGTTGCATTGTCTTCTCTAAATTTCTTGTAGAATTTAGAAGTGAATCCATCAGGAATTCAGCTTTTCTTTGACGGTAAAGTTCTAATTACATTTACAATTTCACGAACTGAAATTGAGTTATTTGGCAGTTTTATATCTTTTTGATACAGCTTTGATAATATATACACTTTTAGCAATCTGTCCATTTCTTCTGTGTTATTGAACCTATGAAAGTAAAGTTTTTGGAAGTAGGCATTGATGATTTTCTGAATTTCCACAGGGTCTATAGTGATTTTAGCTTTATTCATTTTTTTATTTAAGGGAAAAAAAGATATATAACAAAGACAAAAAGCAAAAGAGACAAACAAACGACTAGAGTAAATAAACAACAGTAACATTGCAGGTTTACAAAACAGGATAGAAATTTGACAATGGTTGCAATACTGCGTATTGTTGTCTTCAAAATGGTTGTTTACATTAATAGATACAGACATGTGAAATTGATTCAAACATATGAGTATTAATTGTTCTTTATCAATAACGAATGCATTCAGCAGTGTGTTCGTTTTAGTTATCGTACATATACATATACACAGATTTATATCTTTTCCTTTTCTCTTCCCTCTTTCCTTTTCCCTTCCCAATTACTTTTACTCTTTGAGCTGTTTTTTGCCCTTAGCTATTATTTATTTATTATAGATTTTGGATTTTACCCTTACCTATTATGTATTTATTATAGATCTTGGATCATATATATTTTTTCAGTTTCTTACACTAGGAAGAAAATACGGTATTTACACGTGGGTTTGATTTATCTCACTTATGAGTATGGTCTCAAGTCATGACCATTTACTTATAAAAGTCTCAATGTAATCTTTCTTAATAGCTGAGTAGTACTCCATTGTATAAAAATACCACATCATTTTTATCCATTCTTTGATTGATGGGCACTTGGGTTGTTTCCAAGATCTGGCTATAATAAATTGGGTTGCTATAAGCATGGGTGCACAGATATCACTGTGATAGGATGTTTTCAGTTCTTCTGGGAAAATGCCCTTAAGTGGAATCTCTAATCCTAGCTTCTTGAGGAATCTCCACACTGACTTCTACACTGGTTGCACCAGTCTACACACCCACCAGCAGTGGAGAAGAGTTCCTTTTTCCCCACAGCCCCTCCAGCATTTGTTGTTGGTTGATTTTTTAATCTTGGCCATTCTTTCAGGAGTGAGATGGAATCTCAGTGTTGTTTTAATTTGCATTTCCCGAATGACCATTGATGTTGAACATTTTTTCATATATTTATTTGCCATTTGTATTTCTTTATTTGAGAAGTGTGTATTCATCTCAGATGCCCATTTTTGGATTGGGTTCTTGAATTTTAGGGGCCTGATTTCTTTTAATTCTTTATACATTTTAGATAGAAGTCCTTTGTCTGATGGAAAATTGGCTAAGATATTTTCCTAGTTCGTGGGTTTTCTTTTCACTCTGTTGGAGATTCCCTTTGACATGCAAAAACTTTTAAGTAAGATGAGATCCCAGTTGTTGATTCTGGAAAATGTTTCCCGTGCAATTTGATTTTTGTTCATGAACTCTCTGCCTACTCCTATGTCATCAAGATTTTTACCTACTCTGTCTTCTAGTAAGTTTAGTGTTTCTGTTTTAATATTCAGATCTTTGAGGCATTTTGACTTTATTTTAGTGCATGGTGATAGGCATGGATCTAGTTTTAGTTTACAGCATATAGAAAACCAGTTTTTCCAGCACCATTTGTTAAAGAGGCTGTCTTTCTTCCAATGTACATGTTTGGCCCCTTTGTCAAAGATGAGGTGGCTGAGGGTGTTTGCAGTTGTGGCTGTATCTTCTAATCTATTCCATTGATCTTCAGGTCTGTTTTGATTCCATTACCATGCTGATTTTATCACAGTAGCTTTGTAGTATAGTTTCAAGTTGGGGATTGTGATGCCTCCTGCCTTCCCTTTGTTGCCCAGAATTGCCTTTGCTATTCTAGGTCTTCTCTGGTTCCAGATGAATTTCAGGAATGCTTTCTCTAGCTCTGTGAGGTAGGCAAGTTGTATTTTGATTGGGATTGCATTAAATCTGTATAATAATTTTGGGAGAATGGCCATTTTCACGATATTTTTTCTTCCTATCCATGAACAGGGAATATCTTTCCATTTTCTGAAATCTTCTTCGATTTCCTTCTTTAGAGTAATGTAATTTTCACTGTATAGATCTTTTATTTCCTTTGTTAGATTGATTCCTAAGTATTCATTTTTTTGGATGTTATAGTGAAGGGTGTGGTTTCCCTTATTTCTCTCTCAGTGACTTTGTTGTTTGTGTACAGGAATGCTATTGATTTTTGAGTGTTCACCTTGTATCCAACTACATTACTGAATTTGGTAATTACTTCCAGAAGCCTTCTAATGGATTTTTGGGGATCTTCTATGTAGAGAATCATATCATCTGCAAATAATGATAATTTCAATTCTTGTTTTCCTATCCTTATTCCTTTTATTTCTTTCTCTTGTCTAATTGCTCTGGCTAATATTTCCAGAACTATATTGAATAGGAGCAGTGATAATGGACATCCTTGTCTTGTTCCTGATTTTAGGTTGAAAGTTTTCAGTTTTTCTCCATTCAGTAAGATGTTGGCTGTTGATTTATGGTATATGGCTTTTATCAGGTTGAGGCAGAGACCATTTATTTTTATTTCTGTAGGGTTTTGATCATGAATGGGTGTTGGATTTTGTCAAAAGCTTTTTCTGCATCTATTGAGATGATCATGTGGTTTTTGTCCTTGGCCCTGTTGATATAGTGTATTATGTTTATTGATTTGCATATGTTGAACCATCCCTGCATTCCTGGGATGAATCCCACTTGATCATGTTGTATAATCTTTCTGATAACTTGCTGTATTCTATTTGCCAGTATTTTATTGAGGATTTTTGCATCTATGTTCATTAGGGAGATGGACCTGTAATTTTCATTTTTGGTTGGGTCTTTGTCTTGTTTTGGTATTAGGGTAATACTTGTTTCCAGCAATGAGTTAGGGAGACTTGTTTCCCTTTCGACTTCATTGAAGAGTTTGAGGAGTGTTGGCATTAAGTCTTCCCTGAATTTCTTACAGAATTCAGCAGTGAATCCATCAGGGCCCGGGCTTTTCTTTGTTGATAGGGTTCTAATTACATTTTCAATTTCATTAGCTGAAATTGGGTTATTCAGCAGCTTTACATCTTGATTCAGCTTTGGTAATTCATAGGTTTCTAGGAATCTATCCATTTCTCTGTGTTATCGAATCTATGTGAGTAAAGGTTTTCGAAGTAGGTGTTGATGATCTTCTGTATTTCCACAGGGTCAGTAGTGATTTTACCCTTTTCATTTCTTATTGCATGAATCTGAGTTTTTTCTTTCCTCTTTTTGATAAAGTAGGGATTTATCAATTTTATTTACTCTTTCAAAGAACCAACTCTTTTATTCATTAATTCTTTGTATTGTTTTTTTAGTTTCAATTGCATTAATTTTTGCTCTAATCTTAATAATTTCCTCCATTCTTTGGGCTTTGGACTTGAGTTGCTTTTCTTTTTCCACAAGTTTGAGGTGCAGTATTAGATTATTTATGTGTGTTCTTTCCATCTTTCTGATGTGAGAGTTTAGTTCTATAAATTTCCCTCTGAGGACTGCTTTCATTGTGTCCCACAGGTTCCAGTAATTTGTATTTGCATTTTCATTCAATTGTAGATATTGTTTAACTCCTTCTGTGACCCATTGGTTATTTAGGAGAGTATTATTTAATTTCCATGTGTTTATGCAGTTATTGTAGGTTTTTTTGTCATTCATTTCCAATTTTACTGTACTATGATCAGATAACATGCATGGAATTATTTCAGTTCCCTTGCATTTACTTAAGCATGTTTTGTGGACCAATATATGATCTATTTTATAGAGTAACCCATGTGAAGCTGAGAAGAATGTGTATTCTGATGTTGATGGGTGGAATACTCGGTATACATCTACTAGGTCCATTTGTTCACAAGTTTGATTCAGTTGTGTTGTTTCTTTGCTCATTTTTTGCTTGGTTGATCTGTCTCTCTGTGACAGTGGGGTGTTATGGTCCCCTGTTATAACTGTATTATTGTTTATTTGGTTTTTCATGTCTATTAAGAATTGTCTTACATAGTTTTGTGTTCCCATATGTGGTACATATATATTTATGATTGTAATCTCCTCCTCTTGAAGTTTTCCCCTAACAAGTATGTAGTGGCCTTCTTTATCTCTTTTGATCATTCTCGGTTTGAAGTTTGCATTGTCTGCAAACATAATAGCTATCCCTGCTTTTTTCTGGGTTCCTGTTGCATGGAGTATTGTTTTCCAGCCTTTGATTTTTAGTCTGTGAATTTCCTTTTGAGTGAAAACTGTGTCTGGTATGCAGCATATTGTTGGGTTTTGTTTCTTAACCCACTCTGCTAGTCTTTCTTTTTATTGGTGAGTTGAGACCATTTACATTGATTGATATCAGTGATATGTACTGGCTCATCCCTGTCCCAATATCTTTTTGTTGTTGGATTTCTACATTTTCTCTTTAATTATTTGCCCTGCTTAGCAGTTTCCTTTTGTTGTTGTTCTCAAGATTGTAGTTGTCTTTGTCTCTTTCTAGAGTATCTTTCAGTACTGTTTGTAGTGTTGGTTTGGTGGCCATAAATTTCTTCAGTTGTTCTTTGTCATGAAAGTATCTTATTTCTCCATCAGTTTTTAAGGATAGTTTTGCAGGGTACATCAATCTGGGTTGAAAGTTGTTTTCTTTCAGAATTTGAAATACTTCACTCCAAGCTTTTCTTAACTTAAAGGTTTGTGTTGAGAAGTCTGCTGTGATTCTGATAGGCTTTCCTTCATAGGTGATCTGTTTTTCTTTGACAGCTTTGAGTATTTTGTTCTTGTATTGTATTTCTGATACCCTTATTATTATATGTCTGGGTGAGGATTTATTTTGGTAATAGCTAGTTGGGGTTCTGTATGCCTCGGTTACCTGTATTTCAGATTCTCTTCTCATGTTTGGAAAGTTTTCTGCTATTATTTCTGTGAATAGTCTTCACAGGTCATTAGTACTGACTCCTGCTTTTTCATTTATGCCTATTGTTCTTATGTTATTTCTCTTGCCATCATCCTGCAGCTATTGAATTGTTTTTTCTTGGTTCCTTATTATTTTTAAGAGATCTTTTCTTTCATGGCCATGATCTCCCATGCTGTCTTCAAGATCTGAGATTGTATCTTCAGCTTCATTCAAGCGGTTTTTAAACATTCCATGGAATTTTTCATTTCCTGCATTTCCCTTTGCATCTGTTTCATGCATTCTATTTGTGTCTTATATTGTTCAAAGTTTCGATTATTTTCTTAAGTTCTTCTATTTTTTAACTTGCTCTTCTTTAGATACACACATTTCTTTAATAATGATTCTCATTTCAATTTTTTTAGCTGAGACAATATTTCTGATTTGGGTTTCTCTATAGCTTCATCAAGCTGTTTCTTTACTGCATTTTCTATCATTTCAGAAAGTTCAGTTGTGTGTCTCCCACTGTCTTCCATTTCAGTGTCCCTTGGGTTTGTTCTCGGTGGGCTGGGGTATTGAGACTGCCTCTTGGTCTTTTGTTTTGTCATTTTCTTCTGGAACCTGTGTGGCTCTGTGTCCTGCAAGGCTGACTGGGTGTTCCCCTTGTGGGTCACGCTGGGTCATGGGATCCGGTAGAGCTGGATCCTGTATGCAGCTAGTGAGGGTGCCCTCCCAGAGCGTGTGTGTAGAGGCTCTGCCTTACTGAGTGGGGGCCAAGGCCTCCTCGTCCCAGGCAGCTAGGTGGAGCATACCCCAGTGTGTTGCAACAGCTGGACCCTGAGTCTGGCTGCAAGGAGTTCAGTGCCTCTGGCATGCTAGGCAAGCCTGGGTGAGTCTCCGGCCTACAGTGCCAGGGCCTTGCTCCTGGCTGGGCGTGGCTGCAGCCTTTAGGGCCCGGGGCGCAGGTTGCTACACTGGAGAATTGAGCTTGCGCGTGCCCTGCACTCTGGTGGAGGGAGCCCAAGCTCTCCAAGGCCCTGTAACTATGCTGGTCAGTCCCTGATATGCAGCTCTGGGGTCCTGGGCTGGGCTGGGCTCAGTACCTCTGTGTCCTGCAAGGCTGGCCAGTTGTTCCCCTGGTGGGTTGTGCTGAGTCACGGGACCAAGTAGAGCTGGATCCTGTGCACGGCTAGTGAGTGCACCCTCCTGGAGTGTGCGGGTGGAGGCTCCGCCTTACTGGGTTGGGGCCAAGGCCTTCTGGTCCCAGGCAGCTATGTAGAGTGTACCCCAGAGTGTGGCACCACCTGGACCCTGAGTCTGGCTGCAAGGAGGTCAGCGCCTCTGGTGTGCCACCTTACTGATTTCTTATTGTGTGGATTCGAGTTTTTTCTTTCCTCCTCTGGAAAAAGTTGGCTTGGGGCTTATCAATTTTGTTTATTCTTTCAAAGAACCAACTCTTTGATTCGTTAATTTTTTGTACTGTGTTCTTTGTTTCAATTGCATTGTTTTCTGCTCTGATCGTTATCATTTTCTCCCTTCTTTGGGCTTTGGCTTGACTTGCTCTTCTTTTTCTAGAAGTTTGAGGTACAGCATTAGATTACTTATGTGTATTTTTTTCATTTTCCTGATATGGGAACTTACTGCTATAAAATTTCCTCTGAGAATATAGTGCCTCCTGAGAATCAGCCATGCTGGGAATGAGAGGAGCCAACCAACAGGTTAACTAGACAGCCTTTACAGTAAGCTGCACAAACCATGAAGGGCCCAGGATGAGAAAAGTCAGATAGTGCCTCCTAAGAATTGGCCATGCTGTGACTGAGAGGAACTGAACAACAGGCCAACTAGCCAGCTATGTGAAGCCTGGGAAAAGAAAAGTCATATAGCGCCTCCCATGAGTCTACTGGTGCACAGGCTGAGAATCACTACCACGACCACCTCCCTGCTGTGGGTCCCCAGCTGGCTTGGAGGACAGGCTAAGTTGATGGCAAGTGAGGCACAAGGGAAGCAGAGTGCTTGTATTGTTTGGTTGATTTTGCAGGCCTGGGGCTGGCAGTCTGAGCATCTATATGGAGGATAACAGTGTACAGTATAACAACTATGGGGAATTTCCTTCTATCTTGTTTTTGAAATCTGATATTGTTCTCACTGTTTTGATTTGTTCCAGTTAATTGTTTTGCTTTATTCAATATTCTGATTTGATTGGTTTTATTCTGTTTTGTTTTGGTTTGAGTTTTCTATATCTGATGGAATGGACAACTATTGTAAAAATAACAAGATATACTGTGGTAGCCATTGTTGTTTTCCTCTTGTCCTGCTTTGAAATTCTGTACCAATTTCACTGTTTTGTTTTGATTGGATTTATTCTGTTCTGTTTTGTTGAGTTTTATTATCTTTAAAATAAAATTTAAAAAATTCCCTCTGAGAACTGCTTTCATTTTTTCCCACAGGTTCTAGTAAGTTGTATTTGCATTTTTGTTTGATTGCAGATATTGTTTAATTTGTTCTTCAATTTCTTCTGTGACACATTGGCTGCTTGGGAGAGTGTAATTTAATTTCCATGTGTTTATGGGGTTCTTGTAGGGTTTTTGTCATCAATTTTCAGATTAATTGTGCTATGGTCAGATAATATGCATGAGATTATTTCAATTCCTTTGTATTTATTTAAGCATGTTCTGTGGGCTAGTGTATGGTCTATTTTAGAGAATGACCCGTGTGCAGCTGAGAAGAATGTGTATACTGATGTTGTTGGGTGGAACACTCTGTACACACCTATTAGGTCCATTTGTTCACAAGTTTGATTCAATTCTTTTATTTCTTTGCTGATTTTTTGTTTAATTGATCTGTCTCTTTGTGACAATGGGGTGTTAAGTCCCCCTGTTATAACTGTATTATTACTTATTTGATTTTTCATGTCTATTAAGAATTGTCTTACATAGTTTTGTGTCCCATATGTGGTACATATATATTTATGATTGTAATCTCTTCCTCTTGAAGTTTTCCCCTAATAGGCATGTAGTGGCCTTCTTTATCTCTTTTGATCATTCTTGGTTTGAAGTTCACATTGTCTGGAAAGAGAATAGCTACCCCCATTTTTTTCTGGGTTCCTGTCACATGGAATATTGTTTTTCATCCTTTGACTTTTAGTCTATGAATTTCATTTTTTTAAAATTTCCTTTTTAGTTAAATGTGTTTCTTGTACACAGCATATTGTTGGATTTTGTTTCTTAATCCACTCTGTTCATTTGTTTCTTCTTATTGGTGAGTTGAGGCTATTTACATTGATGGATATAATTGATAAATACTGACTTATCTTTATCATGTTATGTTTCTGTTGTTGGTTTTCTATTTTTTCTTCCTGTTTAAGTATTTGCCCCACTTGGTGGTTTTCTTCTGCTGTTTGTTTCTTGCAATTGTATTCATCTTTACCTGTTTCTAGAATATTTTTCATTATTCTTTGTAGTGTTGTTTTGGTGGTCGTGAATTTCTTCAGTTTTTCTTTGTCATGGAAGTATCATTTCTCCATCAATTTTGAAAGATAGTTCTACAGGATACATTAATCTGGGTTGACAGTTGTTTTCTTTGAGGTCATGTAATACTTCACTCCAAGCTCTTCTTGACTTCAAGGTTTGTATTGAGAAGTCAGCTACGATTCTGATAGGTTTTCCTTCATAGGTGATCTGTTTCTTTTCTCTGACAGCTTTTAGTATCCTGTTCTTATGTTGAATTTCTGGGATCTTAATTATTATGTCTGGGTGAAGATTTACTTTGGTTATGGCTAATTGGGGTTCTGTATGCCTCATTTATCTGCATGTCAGATTCTTTTCCCATGCTTGGAAATTTTTCTGCTATTATTTCTATAAGTAGTCTTATGTCATTTCTGTTGACCCCTACTTTTTATTAACACCTATCAGTCTTATAGTGTTTATTTTTGCATCATCTTGCAGTTGTTGAATTGTTGTTTCCTGGTTCTTTGTCATTTTTGAGAGATCTTTTCTTTCATGATCATTAGCCTCTATCCTATCCTCAGGGCTTGAGAGTCTATCTTTATATTCATTCAAGCGGTTTTGCCAGCTTTCAATGGAATTTTTAATGGAATTTCCTGAATATCTCTTTGAATCTGTTTCATGCATTCTAATTCGGTCTTATATTGTTCATTCAAGATTTCCATCCTTTTTTTATGTTCCTCTATTTTTTATTTACATCTTCTTTGGATACACTCAACATTTCTTTCATGTTTTTTGTGTCTTTTTTTTTTTACCTGAGATATTGTTTCTGATCTGATTCCTCTATAGCTTTATCGAGTTATTTCTTTACTTCAGTTGTTATCGTTTCAGAAGTTCAGTTTTGTGATTTCCAGTGTCTTCCACTGCAGTGTCTCCTGAATTCTCAGTGGACTGGAGGACTGAGACTGCATCTTGGTCTTTTGTTTTGTCATTTGTCTCTGGGACTTGTGTGACTGGCCAGGCACCCTCCCAATGGATTGCAGTGGGAAACTGGGTGGGAAAGTGCTTCAATATTCTGACATCCATGTGGCTAGTTGGGGTTCACCCCTGAAATATGGCACTGGGGCCTTGCATGTGATGAACAGACCTAGAAATCTCCAGTACTCATTGACTAGGCTGGTCTCTCCCTGATGGATGGCTCTGGAGCTCAATACCTCTGGGACCTGTGTGGTTGACCAGGCTTTGTCTCAATGTATTGTAGTGGGATCCTGGGCTTGGCAGAGTTTGGATCCTCCTGAACCCATGCATCTAGCAGGGATGCACCCCTGGAGTGTTGTGCTAGGGCCTTGTGCCTGGCTGGGTGGAGTTCAGAACCTATAGGACCCAAGTGGCTAACTGGGATGCACCCCTGAACTATGGCACCATGCATGGCCTTGTGTTGTGATGGGTGGACAGAGCTCAAAATCTCCAGGAGCCATCAGCTAGGCTGGTTGCTCCCTGATGGATGGCTCTGGGGCTCTGGGCTCGGCAGAGCTTATACCTCTGGGACCTGTGCAGCTGGCCAGGCATTGCCTCAATGGATTGTGTTGACCAGAGCATGAATCCTCCAGGACTTGAGTGCCCAGCTGGGGCACACCTCTGAAGTGTGACATCATGGACTTCTGCCGGGCTGAATGGAGTTCAGAACCTTCAGGACCTATGAAGCTGGCTAGGCACACCCATGGAGTGTGGTGCCAGGGCTTTGCACCTGGCTGAGTAGAGTTCAGAACCTCCAGGGCCCATGTGGCTAGCTGGGTTGCAACCCCAAACTATGGCACTAGGCTAGGCAGAGTTTGGTACCTCTGGGACCCACATGTCTAACTGGGACACACCCCCAAACTATGGTGCCAGGGACTTGCACTCTGATGGGTGAAGCTCGAAATCTCCAGGACCCATCCGCTAAGTTGGTTGCTCCCAGATGATTGGCTCTGGGGCACTGGGCTGGGCAGGGCTCTGTACCTTTGGGACCTGTGTGGTTGGCCAGGTGATTCCTTGATGGATTGCACTCGGATGCTTGGCTGGGCAGAGCTCAGATCATCCATGCAGCTAGCAGGGACTGACCCCCAGAGTATGGTGCTGGTGAGGTCTTGATCATTATATGTCTTGGTATAGATTTATTTTGGTTATGGTTAATTGGAGTTTTATATGTTTCACTTACCTGTATATCAGTTTCTTTTCCCATGCTTGGGAAATTTTCTGCTATTCCTTCTGTAAATAGTCTTTTTGTTTTCAATTGTGTTGACTCCTTTTTCATTTTTTTAAAAATAGTAAAATCCAACAAAACAAAGCAGAACAAAATCAATCAAAACAAAGCAGCAAAATTGGTACAGAACTTCAAAGCAGGATACTAGGAGAACAATAGCTACCATAGTATATCTTGTTATCTTCACATTAGTTGTCCATTCCATCAGGCATAGCAAAAATCAAACCAAAAACAAAACAGAATATAACCAATCAAAATAGAATATTGAATAAGGCAAAACAATTAATCAGAAAAAGCAAAACTGTGAGAACAACATTGGATTTCAAAGACAAGATAGAAGGAAATCCCCCATATTTGCTATTTGTCATCCTCCTAAGAGAGGCCAGACCACTGGCCCCAGGCCTGTAAGATCAACAAAACAATACCAAGTATTTAGTTGATTTATGTACCTTAGTTACTATCAACTCAGCTTGTCTTCCAAACCAGTGGATTGTTTATGGGGTGGCGGGTGTTGGAGGGTTTGATACTCAGCCTGCACACCAGTAGGCTTATGGGAGGCACTATCTGACTTTTCTCTTCCTGGATTCCATGTGGCTTTCACAGCTTACCAGAAACACTGGCTAGTTAGCTTCTTGTTGGGTCCACCCCGTTTCAGCATGGCCAATTCTCAGGAGGTGCTGACTTTTCTCTTCCTGGAATCCACACGGCTTGGAAAGGCTGGCTAGTTAGCTTCTCCTCCTTCGTTTACACCTGTTCATCTTATTTTGTTCTTTTTTCCATCATCTTGCAACAGTTGAATTATTATTTCCTGGTTCCTTGTTATTTTTCAAAGATCTTTCATTTTCTGATCACTAGCTACAAACTTGTCTTCAAGGTCTTAGAGTGTATCTTCACATGTTTTCAAGCAATTTTGCCAGTTTTTGATGGAATTTTTTATTTCCTGGATATCTCTGAATCTGTTTCATGCATTGTAGTTGTTTCCTGTATTGTTCATTCAAGGTTTCAATCATATCCAATGTTCCCCTATTTTATTAACTATGTCTTCTTTGGATATGCTCTGCATGTCTCTCATTTTGTTTATCATTTCTTGTTTTACCTGGGAGATTCTTTCTGATCTGATTCCCGTTACAGCTTCATGGAGTCATTTCTTTGAGTTGCTATGATTTCAGTAATTTCAGGTGTGTGACTTACACTTTTTTCTATGTCCATGTCTCCTGGACTTTTTTGGGATGGATAGGAGGTTTTAGATAGCATTTTGCTCCTTCATTTTGTCATTCTTGCATTGCTCTGGAGTGACCAAATGCACAGTCCCAGTTGCTTTCTGAATTGTCATTGGTGGCCCATACAGGAAGGAGTCTCCCCAGTTGTGTGGGGATCACTGGGCAGGACTTTTCTAGGCCCAGTGTGGTGCATGGATGCTCCCTAGCTGGTTGGGGTCACTGGGCAGGCCATTCCCTAGCCCTGTGTGGCACACTTAGGCTCCTTGGATGGTTGGGGTCAATGGTCAGTTCTTTGACTGTCCCTCTGTAATGCACCAATGCTTGCTGACTGGTTGGGGTTGCTGGGTGGATCTTGCCCTATTTCTTTACTGTGCACTAATGCTCCCCAGCTAGTTGGAGTCACTGGGCAGGTCTTTCCTGGGCTCCACATGGTGCCCCAAGGCTCACTGCTGTGTGTAGTTCACTGGGTGGGTCTTTCCTGGTTCCTGCTGTACTCTGATGCTCCCTGGCTGATTGGGTTCACCAGTTAGGTCTTTCCTGGGCCCTATGTGACACACAGATGCTCTCCAGCTCATTGGAGTTGCTGGCTGGGCCTTTGCCTGGCCCCATGTGGAGTACTGATGCTCCCCAGCAGGTTGGGGTTGCTGGGTGGGTCTCTCTAGGTTTCATTTTTAAAGGAATTATCATACTGCTTTTACTTTTTGTGTATTGCTGTATTAGGAATTAAACCTCACATGTGCTCTACTGCTGAGTTACACCCTTCAAGCTCCATCAAACAGATTTTAGCAGCACCTAGACTATTTTCCCATTCCTATCAGCAAAGCACAAGGCTTCCAATTTGTCCACATCCTTGCCAACACTTCTCTTCTTTTTCAATAGCAGTCATCTTAATGGATTGAAGTGGTATTTCATTGTGGTTTGATCTACATCCCTAATAATTAGTGATGTTGAACATCTTTTCATGTATTTGTTGGTCTTTTGTATATCTTCTTTGTTGTAATTTTTAGTTGTACATTTCCAAATTGTCAAATCTAAGAAGTGTATATGGGACTTAATCTATTAGCATATATGGAGGTATATTCTACTGTATGACTGTTGAATACACCCTCTATCGACCTGAAATGAGTAAATAGCATTACCATACAGGTAAAGCAAATTATAATAGCTGCAGGCAGTGATGATGGAAGAGATGTCTCCTGAGTAGCAGGAATAGGATGGAGAATCTTCCAAGCAGTGTGAGATTGGAAGTGCTTTCCCTCTTGAAACCTCTCTAAGCTGCCAGAGTACTTGCAGAAGGTATGTAATGGCAGCATTCAGGGGGCATTTCCTGGCAACTGCAGCAGGATTTTGCAGAATCAGAGTCATATATTTTAAACTACAGCCAACAAAATACCATTCTTGGATACTCTATACTGCCGCGGTCCAGCCGGGCTAGGTCCACAGAGTCCCCGAAGGTGGGCTGAGCGTCGGCACGTGAATAACAGACACACAAACAGCTCAGAGACTGTGAATCTGCTTCATTTATTGTAAGCTCAAACAAGGTGTTATATACCCCCTTTTTGGCCAGGGTCGGAAGTTTAGATAAGAAAAAAAGAAAAGCAGCGAATGTCTCTACAATAACATGGTTTCTATAGTCATATGATTAGTTAGCATAGTCATAAAATTTATACCTAGTTAAAAGCCTAGAAGTGTGTTTGTACTATTAACAAGTACTCTCTAATGGGGTCTTTATCTAAAAGCCTATAAAACATAAGAGTATACCTAGCCCTAAATTAACCCCCTTATCTCCCCATTATGTTCCTGCAGTTGCAAGAATGTGTTATCCATCTCACCTCTATAGCAATACATTAGCATCTCTGTAGGGAGGCTCCCAGACAGCCCCAGCCAACTGATCGTTATCATTATCTTTAAGGGCTCCCAAACTTTTGGTCTGATCTTAATCTCGTTAGTCCTATTCAAATGTCAGA
>RJWM01001395.1:93317-157313 GCA_004363535.1 Dasyprocta punctata | reverse complement strand
AAAGATGCTTCCTATTCATAACCACCTGAAGGGTCAACCAGGAGGAAAAGTTTTAGTCACTACTCCATGGGGAACTACTCCAGGCACACCCTAAGCGGGAGACCCGCCCCAGAGCAGGTCTCAGGGCAGAGTAAGTACCTGAGCACACAGGGAAACCCTCGCCGCCCGCCTTGGGTGGACTCCAGCTGTCAGCACGAGTTGTGAATGAGTGAGTGTGTATGTGTGTGTGTATGTGTGTGTGTGTGTGTGTGTGTGTGTGAGAGAGAGCGAGAGAGGTGAAACTACTATGTATCTTTTTTTTAAATTTTAAGCAGAAAAAACATAAGAGATTAGAGTAAAATGGAATAACAAAACAGGCCAATAGGACAGTAGCAATAATAAGCACACTGCATATTGTTACATTCACAGCAGTTGTTTAGTGTATGAGATATAGACATGAAACACTGTTCAGAAAATTATTAGCGCAAAACTTTCCCCTCAGTGAATCAAGAGAAATCAGCTGTATGACTATTTTTTGTTATGACTGCTATATTATTTTCAAAAGAACAATTTACAGTAAAAATGAAATCTGAAAATGACCCTGTGAAAACTATTTTTCACTCAAAATTCTTTTTCTTTAACTATCTTAACTAATTTTTTATATACATACATAGATTTTCTTTCAGTTTGTCACACAAGTGCAACAATATGATGGTTACATGTGTGTGACTTATTTAATTCACTGAGAAGTATATTTTCAAGGTGCATCCATTTAAGAGTGAAAATGTCTAGTTTATCATTCTTTATAGCTGAGTAGTATTCCATCATATAAAAATACCACATTTTTTTCTTCCATTCCTCGGTCGATGGGCATTTAGGTTGCTTCCAAGATCTGGCTATTATGAACTATGCTGCTATAAACATAGGTGCACATATATCACTGTGGTATGATGTTTTTAGTTCTTTTGGGAAGATACCCAGAAGGGGAATAGCTGGGTCAAATGGGACCTCCGATCCTAGCTTTTTGAGGAATCTCCACACTGACTTCCACAGTGGTTGCACCAGCCTGCATTCCCAACAGTGGAGAAGGGTTCCTTTTTGCCCACAGCCCCTCCAGCATTTGTTATTGGTTAACTTCTTAATACTAGCCATTCTTTCTGGGGTGAGGTGGAATCTGAGTGTTACTTTCATTTTGCATCTCTGGAATGGCCAGTGCTGTAGAACATTTTTTTTCACTTATTTATTTGCCGTTTGCACTTCTCCATCGGAGAAGTGTGTATTCATGTGACCACGGAGCTTTGACGGCTGTTCAGATTGCCTTGAAAACCACGGTGTTTCAAAAGTACTGCCGAGGAGTTTGTGAAATTTTATTAAGAAAAACCAGAAATGAGAGGATTGTAAATCCCAGGGAAGAAGTCTGACATTTTGAGGCCAGTGACTGACTCCCTCTGATGCATTACCGAGGCCCACGGAGGCCGCTGTCTGCGGAGGCCGCTGTCTGTTGGCCGCAGCAGGGGCCTCACGGTGAGATGACGGCTCAGCCCGGCTCAGCTGTCAGCAAGTGACCTTGACTGCTGCTGGGCGGTGGCTCCCGGCAACGCGCAGCACGGGCGCCCTCTGCTGGCCGTCATGGGCTCAGCCACAGCCTCTGCCGTGGACCAATCTTCTAAGGAGGAACACCCAGCTCACCTAATCCAGTGCACCCAAGGACAATGTTTCTCTTCTGTCTTTCAGTTGTGTTTCTTTCCCATCTCTCCCTCTCTCAACTTCGTGCATGGCGGGGGTCTTTGGTGAGACAGAGTAAGGTTTTCAGTAGCGCACTCCTGGACATCAGTGTTAGGAGGTTTGTGTGCAGACCTGTGGCCAGAGGCTCTGGCTCTTCTTGGTGGTGCTGAGACTGATGTCATCTCCTGTCACTCCCACCACTCCGCCAGGGTGGCATAAAAGGAGGTGCTCAGACCTTGGTCAGCCGTTACAGTCTGCAGTGACTTTCCGGGTGGGCCAGGACTCAGGCAAGGGGACAGGGGAAGTAAGAGTGAAAAGAACCCCTGATCCCCTTTAAGGTAACCTGTGTGGCATGGGAGGCAGCTCCTGGAGAAACATCAGGAAATGTTTTGTTCCACCCTCTGGATGGCGTCGTAGACACCGAGGGCATCGGTGGGGGCCTTAGTTCTATTGGAACTAGACCCCACTGTAACATTTTGGCTTGAAGCAACCCCTTTGTTATCAGGAGAGCTACTTGGCCGGGGGTGCTCCTTCCTCAGAACCACTCATACTGAGAAGATTTGGGTTTATACTATTAGAAAGCAGGCCTTCTGTTACAGTCTCCTCTGCTCTCTCTTCCAAGTTAGAAGTAACTGCTAAGTGATGGAGCCGAACGGTGGTTAAAACACAGGCTCTCTCAGGAGCCAGATGGGCTGGATTACAAAGCCAGCTCTTCCCAGCTCCACGACCTATGCAAGCTATAGAACTGCACTTTGCCTCAGTTTCCTCATTTATAGGATGCAGGGCCTTACCATACCAGGATATTGTGAGGATTAAAACACACTTAGAACAGTTCTTAGAACACAATGAACACTCAGTAGTTACTGTCTATAAAGATAACCATCATTCCATCCTCATAAGCACGATTGTCCTCATGACCATCATTCTCAACACCATCATCCTCACCTCCACCATCCACTCAACCGTCATCTTCACCTCCATCATCCTCCCCACCATCCTCCCCACCTCCCTCATCCCCACCTCCCTCATCCTCACCTCCCTCATCCCCACCTCCCTCATCCTCACCTCCAGCACACTCACCATCATCATCCTCACCACCACCTTACCGCCTTTGTACTCACCTCCATCCTCCTCACCATCGTCACCCTCACCATTACCCTCACTTCCCTCATCCTCACCTCCATCATCCTCACCACCATCCTGCCCACAACCATCCTCCTCACCTGCATCCTCCTCACCACCATCATCCCCACCATCACTCTCACCATCACCCTCATCCTTGCCATCATTGTATTCACAATCTGCCTCCTCCTCCTCCCAATCACCATCCTCCTCCTCATCACCATCACCCTCACCATCATTGTCCCTCTGTGACTCACACTGAGGAGAATGAGGAAGTGCCCTCGCTGACCAGCATCCCACCTGGACATACGCACCTGTCCTCAGTTGTGCAGAGACGCTGGGTGGCATGGCTGATGGGGGGCCCACTGGCATCTCTTGGCCTCGGCTGGGCAGGTAGAGGACTCCTGCTGGTACATGGCTGGGCTGCAGAGATGTGCTGGTCACTGGATTTGAGTGGGAGTGATTTATGTCATCCCTTCTGGCTGATCCAGGTAAAGCCCAAACACAAATCTTCAGTTTCTTTATGTTGGTCACAGCAATCAAGAAGGTCCTGTAGTCTGGAAGCCAGTGCTGTAAGATAGTGGGCGTCTGCTGGCCTGGGATCTCGGGTGACTCTATGACAGCTGTGCTGACTCATATTCCATTTGCAGCATGAACCCGAAATAAACTTATGGTGTAAAATCACCAGGATGCAAGACCTGTTATCTTGGCACAGCCAAGCTCAGGGGTCCTCAGACCATTCCAGAGAATCAGCTGGGCGAGTTTTAGAAACTCAGATTCTCAGGCTTCATGCCCTACACACTGAACAAGACTGGCAGTGATGAGGGTAGCAAAATCTGGTTCAACAACTTCCCAAGTAACCACTGTGAGACACGTTAGAGAACACCTGCTAGACAGGCCCCGGGTGGGAGGTTGTCTTCTCAGTACCCATTTCCTCAAGGAATTTAAGCCACAGGCTGTCTTGGTTTGAGACAGTCAGCTCTGCTGTCCAACTTTCATATCAGCAGAGATACTCAAACATCAGCTACCTTGGAATACCTAAAGCACACACGCCAAGAGCCAAGGTATTTATGGAAAGTCAATGAGTCACCTGGATGAGTTCAGTTGTTACTTTGAGATGGCAAATGCATTTAGTTCTGCTCTTGTATGTCTGAATCCATCCAGTTAATTGCATTCTTTCTCACTCTTTGCTGTATAGCTTTTCTTTACTCTAAAGAAAGAAGAGTGTGAGGATCCCTAGTTCACCAAGCAGGAAGCTGTCAGCGTTCTCACGCATAGCTGTGCCTTCAGCCCTGGTGCTCTGACCACACCAGCTAAGTGGTGATAGGAAAATGAAGACACAAGACGTTTACTGGCCTAACACACTGCTTAGTTATCTGAACTTAGCTGGACCTCAACCTGGGTGCATCTCAAGCCAGCCTGACGGGGGGAGTGAGCATGACGGAGGGCTGATACAAGAGGAATCATCGCTTCCAGCCCTTTCTCTGCCACGCGGAGCCGATCCTGAGACATGAGAGCCTGTGGCCAGCAGAGGGCAGTATTGCTTCAACAAATACTAGACTATATATATTTATTTTTAATTCAAAGTCAACTTTCTTTCTTTCTTTCTTTCTTTCTTTCTTTCTTTCTTTCTTTCTTTCTTTCCTTCTTTCTTTCTTTCTTTCTTTCTTTCTTTCTTTCTTTCTTTCTTTCTTTCTTTCTTTCTTTCTTTCTTTCTTTCCTTCCTTCTTTCTTTCTTTCTTTCTTTCTTTCTTTCTTTCTTTCTTTCTTTCTTTTAAATAGCCAAACAGAAAAAAAAAGTATAGACATGATATAGAATTTAAAAAATCAGTAGGAAGTTAACACTAGTTAATATATTGCATATTGTTATCTTAGAAGCAGTTGTTCAGGTTATAAGATCTAGGCACAAAAATGATCAGCCAAACAATGACAGCACAAACTGTTCTTTTTGAGGAACTGACAGAGAATACTAGACTATTTTGCGGGGAGGGTGGCTGGCTCCCAGGAGCTTCTGCAACACATATCCAACTAGAGGCCAGAGGGCCTGTACATTTGGAAAACAATGTACAGACCTTTGAATCAGCAAAAATGATGGCCACCTATGAACCTACCATCCCTACTAAACACAGCCTGCATCGTTCTTTGCATTTTTCTGTCTGGAAAATTTTATAGCGAATTGGAAAGAAAAATAAGGATGGAGACTTTGACTGTAAATCCCGACATGTTGACGTCACTGAGCTGAGAAAGCCTTAGCAGTTTCACAGTGTGAGCTCCTGGGTGTGTCTGGGTGGGTCAGGAGATGTGGCTTTGGGTGCTTTAGATCATTCCTCACGTGTCCCTCTCTGGTGTTGTCCCCGCTCTGCTCCCCGGCTACCATGAACTGGCAGTTTTGCTTCACCACGTCCTTCCACCATGCTGTCCCGCCTTGCAGCCAGCTGGGACTCCCTAAATGAGAGCTAAATCAAACCTTTCCTCCTTCAAATTGCAGGTGTCAGGAATTGATCTCTGCGATGGGAAAGCTAGCTAACACAGAGGAGTAAACTGTGGCTACCTCAGCCCAGTGGCCAGAGTGGCCCTCCCACCCAGGCCAGCACCCTGGCCGCTACAGGCTGTGGGTCAGCTTGCTTCAGTATCTTGTTCCTGAGAGGCTCCATTTGCTTGCTGCTCTGAGATGTGCACTCAAGCTCCCTTCCTGTCTGGCTCTGCCCTGCCTGTCCCTTCCCCTCACATACCTTTTATCCCACCTGGGTCCAGGCATAAGTCAGGGTGGCTGGCTTGTGGGCACCAGGGCAGGTACGGGAGACACAGCAGGCCCCACCCCCTTGGAGCTCACTGGCCTGGGAAGACAAAGCCCCAGCAACAGAACCTAGAGCGGAAAGGCTCAGGCGAGCTCCCTGGGCTGCAGGGCGTGAGCTGGAATTGCAGACTTAAAGCTCGGCAGTTCTTCAGCCTTCCTTATGAGCTTTCCAGAATGCGTGTCGCGTCGTGTCTGCCTCTAAACTCCCTACGGGTTACCGACAGATAGCTCCTTGATTTGCCAGGAGGAAAGCTGCTTGCTTGCCCGCGAGCTCTTGGTAACCCTCCTGGTGATGTTACTAGAAGGCATCCCTGACATTCCAAGGCTCCAAGGGTGACATGGGATTAATTGGACCAGCCTGCTAGGACCACTCCAGCTACAGGCAGGCTCTACCAGGTCCTGACTGATTCGGGTCTCTGTCCCCAGGCTCTAGCTTAGGTTCCAGGAAGCACCTCCTCCCTGCCATGCTGCCAGAATGAGCCAGGAGGCCCTGCCTGGAACCGGGTGTGGGAGGTGAGAGCGGCACTAGCAGTGGTGGCTCCACTGGCATTAGCAGATTAATGAGGCTTTTTGAATAACGGATGGAGTTGCAGCCAACTGTTGGCAATTAGTTAGAGCAAAGCCGTGCTGCGCTCAGGATCTGTTGGCTGGGACCCCCAGAGGCGCAGCACAGTGGGAGGGGAGGAGAAGAAAGATGGAGCCGAGCTTCCTCTCCCAGCCCAAGTCAGTGCTCCAGGTCTGCGGTGACCCTGGGCTCACCTCCACGCAGAGTATTCTGAGAAACACCGGGCAGTGAGGGACCTCGAGAGGTGGTCTTGCGAGGTGGTCTTGCGGGCCATTCTGCCTTTGCTTGGGACCGAGCACCAGAGCTTCCCAAAGGCGAGTCTGTACGTAAGACTCCGGCAGACTGTTCATGCTCACTGCTGGTCCAGGGGCCACTTTGAGTAGCAAAGGCTATAGTGGAAGGAGGGAGGGAGAGAAAGAGAGAGAGAGAGAGAGCGAGAGAGAGAGAGAGAGAGAGAGAGAGAGAGAGAGAGAGAGAGAGACCAGACAGACTGAGAGAGAAGATTTTGGAACTCAGAGCACATTTAATTCATCGAGTTGAGCTCTTAGTGTTTCTGATTCACTCTTCATTTATTTCTTCACTGGTTCACAGTGTCTGCACTATGTCAGGCAGCTGGATTCACAGAGAGGCATAGGATTGGTCTGGTGTCCCAAGGAACTTCTCTGGGAGAGGAGGACAGGATGGGAAACAGAGTGGATATAGGACTTGGTCACACAGGTGTGGGCCGCTGTCACTGGGCTGGTGGAGCCTGTGTTTTCTCTTTCTTTCCGGAAGGTCCCTCCAAGCTGCTGAGACTGCGGGCAGACAGTGGAGGCAGGCAGGGGGCAGGGAGAAGTAGTGCTCACATCATTTTCTCTTTCAAAAAGAAAATGCATCTTACAAGCAGTGGGAGCTCATTTGCTCTTCTGTAATCAATCACCCAGTACGGAAAACAAAACATGCTCCAGCCAGCTGGGTAGGCGAAGCAGCGGCAGTGGGCAGGGAGGGCTTTGCTCTTTAAGGGTCTAAAGGCACCCGGATGGTGAGGACGAAGGGCATGGGCATGGGCACACGTGGAGGTGCATGTGCTGGGGGCTGTGTTTAAGGGGTGACCTCCTTCTCCGGATTCCAAGAGTCTCCTGGTGCCACCCCTTCTTAGGTCCACACATGGACAGTGGCTTCTTTGAAGCAGCAAGTCCCAGAGGCCACCCGAGCAGCAGGGAGGTTGGCTTCACCTCTGCCTTTGAGCTCATCACTGGTGAGCTTCTGTTTGTCCTGATCTTGATTTCCCTGTCTGTACTGCAGGGAGATTTTTACCCTTCCTTCTCAGTCTCACATTGCTGGAGTGAGCCAAAGTAACAGCATTACTAAAACCAGTAAAAGGTAAACTCTGGGGGAAACTGGCCACAAGCAGTTAGGTGTTGGCCTGGGGAGAGGGCTGCCCAAGTCTGTCCTAAGTGGTGGCCATGGTTAGCCCTTGTGAGTGTGCCAGGTGCCATCGTGTGCTGTGTCGAGGGGCTCTGAGATGCACCCCACCAGCTCCTGTCTCACCTGCTGCCCCTTCTTACCTTCCTTTCTCCCCTTCTCTCTCCTTCCTTGGATTCTTCCTTTTACCCCTGTGTGACCATATTTTCTAAATTAAAAGCTGCAACCTAGCCTGACAGTGGGCAGAGTGGGCAGAGGGTCTGAAATGCGGACAACGTCAGGCACTCTGGCTCCAAATGCCTTTCTCCTCACGCTGCCTCCCTGCCTTCCGTCTGCTCCAGGCTATGACTCTGGGGTCAGCGTGATGCCAGATATCCAGATGTTTAGAAATGTCCAGATGGTAGATTTAATGTTGGCAGTTTTGTTTATTCTGAGTGCCCTGTGGACACAATTCAGTAAAAATAAATAGATGAATAAATAAAGACGACCTCCTCTACCCAAGAAATGAGTTGTTTGGCATCTTCTAAACAAGTGGTAGAGACTTTCCCCCGCTTCTTGAGGGTATTCCTTTGGTGGAAAGCTGTGCCGGCTTCACACTCAGCTCACTGTACCAAGTCACGCTCCTAGGATGACTCTTCCACAGGATGAGCACTGTGGCTTGGTTTCTGGCACTGCGGGATCTGGGTAATAGTGAGCGGTGTCCTTGGTCCAAATGCCGATCTCATTGTCCATCCATCCACACAGTCACCCATCAACCCACCGACCTGTCACCCTTCCGTCCTTCCAGCTTTCTTGTGTTTCACACACCCCGCCCCATGCTAGGCACTGGGCCTTGCCTGCCTGGACTCGCAGTGAATTGGATGAGGTGGATGTGCACATAGCCTTAGACTGCAAGTCTCAGACATGCTCAAGTGCACTTCTTCCCAGATCTATGTCTCCTCTTCCTGGCTTCCTGTTTCCTCCACCACCTCCCCAGGCTGGGAACACAGTCTACTGGAGTTCAGAGAATGCTAAAGAAGGAATGTTCATTGGTGGTGGGCAGATTTTCCCAAACTAGTACAAGAGGCTGGAAAGAAAGCTCTACAGTAGCATTTTGAACAGCGTCCTTTGCTTTCCCTCTTGTACAACTCTTAACAAATGTCTCTCTGTGAAACGGCAGCTCAGGCCGCGGAGCTCAGCAGCCCTCGGATGAGGTGGGCATATCCTCCTTCTGGATGCCTTCCCCTGGCTTCTCCACCCCAGGTGGGAGCAGAGGGACCAGAGGCAAAGTCACTTGTTTATTTTACCTCCTGCTGGGGTCAGGCCGGGGGGAGAGGATAACCAAGCGGAGGGAAGGCTCACGGCTTTTGGAGCTTAATTAAACATTTTTACAAAGTCCAGCCCTGGTTAAGTAGTGATGCACAATGAGACAGAAGTGGGTACTGCATAGAAGATTAATAAACCAATTAAGGAATGACTGCAGTGGCCTGGCGGCCTCACTGGAGCAGGAGGCGAGTTTGACAGCTGCTCTTTCCTGATGATTGGCACAAATTTCAGAAGTGAAGACAGCCTGGGCTTTCCTCATTCCATAAGAGAATACCCTAGGCTGTTGTCCTGTCTAATCTCTCACACTGCTAGTCAAGTTGTTTTCCAAGCCTGTGGGGTAGATGTCATGTTTAGCCAACTGGGAAGAAAAGGAAACAAAAGCTATTTCTCCCCCTATGATCCAAAACAAAAACAAAACAAAGAAACATACCAGTGTAAGTCTATTTATTTCTTCCCAGGATGTACCCTTCTGGGAAGCTGTAGAATAGGGTAGGCAGGGAAATTCTGGGGGTCCCAGCGAGCAACCCATAGAGAAGCCCCTGGGGACCCCCCTCCTGTGGGGTGGCCTGTCTCCTGTCTCTGTCTCTGTCAGGGTGAGCACCTGCTCTGTCTCATCTGGAATCAAGTCCGTGTCTGGAGTTTTGCATGCTGTACCCTTGGGGCATAGTTAATAAGAACAGCGTCCTGTGGGCAGTCCGTCCAGGGAAGACCCCACCTTGCCAAGGCAGCAGAAGCAGCTGCCCTGCTCAGGGAGCAGTGTGTAGAGTCTTCTTCTCTTTCCCCTCCACGCCTGCTGCATGCAGAGGCTTGGTCCGTTGTCGGGCCAGGGCCTGGTCAATACCAAGAGTGAGGTGGCGGGAATCAGGCATTCACATTTAGGAGCCCTCACCTCCAGGGAACGCCCAGAGGCTGTGTTCAGGCTTCCTGCCCCCTCATGTGTATCGATGCAGGGCTCAGGGTCCTGGTGTGGTGGCAGCCGTTTTGGCCCGGTCTGCAGGAGTCAGGCTGCTTCTGTCTGGGCCTGGGGGACACAGAAGGTCACACAGCTTTGGAAAGTTTGGTCCACAGTGTCACTGCCTTTCTCCTGGAGAAAGCAAAGCTCCCGAGGAATGAGAAGGGAGGAACAGGGAGAAAAATCATAGCTCCCCAGGACACCAAGGGGTGGCTTAGTCCTCAGGGTCCCTGTCACCACCCTTGCATGTCCCTGTGCTGTCTCTGAAGATCCCCCAAATCCACGCAGCTCCCCCAATGTCTCCAAGTCAACATCTATGATTTTCTCCATAAGTTGAAACCATTCCAAAGGAAACCATTTCAGGATATTATAAATACTGACTCTTTGAAATGAAACTATTATCCCTTATTAAAAACATAGTGGAGCTCAACCACCATAGTGACCTGATAGCCATCATCGACCCTTCAAAACTATTATGGACAGTTGTTTCTTTAACACTGGGAAAATTTGGTTCAACTCTAACCTTTCTCAGTTCATCTTCCTATTCTATTTCTCACAGAATTTCATTCCAGTACAGTGCGATTTTATATTTGATTGGCCTTTTCTGATCAACCAATCTGTCCCTCTGAAATAACATATTCATAGCTAGACATTTTTTAAAATTTAAATTTTAATCGCATAAAAAATATACAAGTTACCACCTTAACCATTTTAAATGTACAGTTTAGTAACATTAAGGGTGTGCGCATTGTTATGTATAATATTACTTTAAGGTTCTAAATGTTAAAATTACTTCTTGAATGAGTGATTATTATAATTGTTATCAGGGAACAAATCACAAAAATAACATAAATGTAACATAAGTTTGCTCAATGCTAAATTAAGCAAATAGTAAAAATTTATTGGAATTATAAATCTTAATGAGATTAGTGTGATTCTCCCAATTGGATAATAAATATTGCTTTTTGCTAGAATAAGAGTGCAGCAGCAATTCTATTCTTTATTGAAATTTACTTTGCTTTATAGATATGCATACTGATAAATCTTCTTACGCAAGTGAGTTGATGGGAATGGAACATGTTTTATTATGGTAACTTCGTCAATTATTTGACACAGCATCTCATCATTGAAAATTATTTTTCTTTCTCAATTTTGTTGAAATGGAAAAAAATCTTCCTGAGGGATTCATCACCCATAATTAGAACCATTCACTTTCAGAATTTCTGGGAATATCCAAAAATTCTTTTCCAAAATTTATTCTCTTTCTCTCTCTCTTTTTCTCTCTCTCTTACACTTAGAAGCAATTTGTCTGTTTCAATCTAGTAAGAAATTGTAGGGAAATTAAAATGTTGTCAAGTTTCAACATACTTAATCCTATGCAATTTTTAAAAAATAAAAAGCATTTATTTTATTACATGCTTTAAAGTATATTTTTTGTTAAAACCTCTAGACTCAGATTTAGCTTATTTAATTTATGGAAAATGCTTTGTGCATAATCTATTTAGTAAAGCTAGTCTTTCTTGTCAAGCTAGTCTGCAAAGCAGACTTTCTGTAAGAAAAATTCTGACTTAAATTTTTGAGTCAAATCAACAGTACAAAATATGTTTTGAGGAACAATATAAAAACCACTGTAGAAAGGATTACTTCTAATCCTTTAAAAAAGATTACTGAAAGGAGTCAAAGGGTCAAGACCAAAATCACAGAGGGTATGGTAGAATTAAACTATTTTTATAGTAAATTGTGGTAGCAGGGATAAATCTATGTGCTGTTTCTCATTACCTGATTTGTCACAAGTAGAAGTTACATGCAGCAAAAATTGTAAGTTATTTATTACATAGAAGCATGACAAAAAGTGTGCCTTTTTTTTTTTTTTTTTGGTTTTGCTCTAGTAAACAGGCTTGTGCATGTTTACTGAACTTTAGAATTGGCATTTGGGTATAATTAAATAAAAATCTTGTATAAAAACACAGAAGTAACTCCTTTAATTTGATTAGACATTGAGATAAACTCTCTAACTTATTAATGAGATAGAAAGGGATGTGTTACTGGAAATGAATTGTTTCAGAAGCCAGCATTTAATCCCTCTTCCAGCATTTAATTTTATTTTTGATTAATAGGAGGTGTAGGAGGGACACATTTTAAACACTTTGTAAGATTAAATAGTCTCAGGGATGATTGTAATTGCAGTATGTATCTCATTATATATTTGATAACAGACATTAACTACCCACTGAATAATGCACACTGCATTCAAAAGAAATCACATAAAAATCTTATCTCTGGGTTTTATCCAGTACAACTTGAAAACCTTGGTGGTTTCTCAATGTCCCTTGTAGCGGTAGCACGCGCCTGTAATCCCAGCACTTGGGAGGCTAAGGCAGGAGGATTGTTGTGAGTTCAAGGCCAGTCTGAACTGCTAGGGGACTATGTCTTAAAAACCAAAATGTGTGCTTGTGGGGAATCAACCTGTGCTGGTTTTCCTGTTCTAAGGTTGCTTTCCTTTCTCTTCCTTCCTTCCCTCCCTTCTGTTTCCCCTCCCCCTTCTCTTTTTCGCTTCCCCTTTCTCCTCTTGCTCCACTTTTTCCTTCTTCTCATCCTAGGATAGCATAGACAGTAATTGAAAAGGATCTCTTATTTAATATGTAGGGGTAGAAGGCCAGCTGTAGCCTTAATTTTTCCTCCTAATAATCTCTTTCCTTTGTTCTCCTCAGGCTGCCAAAGCAGTGCATTCCTCTACAAGAGGAGGAATCTGAGAAGAGGTCTTTACCTAAGTTACTGACCGCCCGCTGCCCTTAGGCCTTACACATCTGACCGAAGGCCATGCAGAGGCCCAAGGCTGTGGCCTTCTCTTACGAAGATGCTGCAGACGGGGAGCAGGCACACCCGAAGTGACTGCACCGAGCCCACCCTGGGGAAGCATGAAGGTGTGTGAGTGTGTGGAGTGAGTTTGTGAATTTGAATGTGCATGTGGTTGGCGGCAGAGAAATGGAGGGGGAAGAAGGGAAACTTTGCAGAAATTCTAGCAGGACCTCCCATCCTCTCAAGAGCAGTGCTTGGTCTGTCCAAGGTGTGTGCAGCTGGGCTCCCAGTCAGAGCTGTAGGGGAAAGCAGACTGCCCCTCTCCTTGCCCACCAGCAGTCTGCCATTCAGACGAAAGCCCAGGCCCAGGCCACTTAGGTGAGAATCACAGCGGGCTGGCAGACAGAGCCCAGCTACCGCCACAGAAGCCCTCATCCTCAAAGGGAGGGGACCAGGTGGAGAGTGGAGCCGTCACAGGAGTGGGGCCACTGCCCTGCTTTGAAAGCCTGGGGGAGACGCCCACCTCTCCCACTGAGAGTGGCAGTCCCTACCAGCCTAGAAGGACGGAACCCCGCTAGGCTGGCCCGATCCTGGACGCCAGCCTACAGCAGTGGGAGAGGGATTTCCACTTTCAGAAGCCACCAGGTCGGGGTTGCCACATGACAGTTGCCTCTCCAGGACCAAGACAGGAGCTGTGACCCCAGAGAGGCACCTGGACTGGCCAGAGGCTGCATGTGGGCAGCGCTGAGGACAGTCACCGCCGTGCTGAGCCCTGGACTACAAGCCAGTCCATATGAAAATGAACTGCAAGTGTAAACCCCACTCCGGGCCCGGCACAATATGGAAAAGGATGGGAGCTGTCTCACTACCTTTATATGGTCTGCACGTTGAGGTGCTAACCTTTCAGATGGACTGAGTCATAAAATGCACCCATGCTGAGCTCCCTGGCTTCTTCCAATTTTTCTTGCACACAGGCCTCTCATTCTGCTTGTCCTGGCCAGTGCCACCCTGTGAGAGGAGAATGCCCTGTGAGGGTTTAGAGGCAGGGAGAGCTCCTGGCTCAGGGGACCAGAAGGGCTGGGCTGGGCTGGGCTTGGGCTGGAGGGAGGGTTAATGAGCGCTCAGGGCCTGCAGCGGGAAGGGGCCCCACACAGCTGGCACAGAGTCTGTTTGATCCCCAAAGACAGTGGCAAGGATTTTAAGCAGGGATGTGACCCAATCAGAGTGTTGTCCCTTACATGTTCTGCTCTGGCTTTTTTGTGGAAAATGGACTAAGTGAGACGACACTGCAGCGGGAGACCGGCAGATGGCAGCCGCGCCACGGTGCAGCTGGGTGCAGGTGGTGGTTTAAGCCGGGTGTTCTCAGTGGACGGAGGCAAGGTCTGTCGGTGAGCACGTCTATTGCAGACATTTCGTGTGGGAATTGCTTCAGCGAGGAACCTCAGAAGAGCCAAACCCTCCCGCGTTCTCCCTGAGACTCACAGAATCCTCACACCATAGGCTGACAGGCTGGAAGGGAGCTTGGGAGTTTTTCGGGTGTTCATTTTTGGGGGCTCTGGTAGAACTGAGCCATTTAATCTCAGATTTGAAGAATCATAGCACAAGTGGGTGCTATTCTTTCTGGGCTGGAGCGAGGAGGAGAGTTCTTGCCCGACAGACGCTTCGGTCCTCTGATGCGGCCTCAGAGCTCCCAGAGCCTGTCTTGCATGTCCTCATCACTAACTGGTGGCCCTGGAGGCTGCTGTCCCACAGAGGGTCTGGGCCAGGGGCTTTGGGCTGTGTGCAGGGGCCAGAGCTCTGGCAGATGTGTGGGGAACAGCAGGGGTTCTCTCACGCCTGGCACACTGGTTCCCTGCAGCTGCCTACTTTTCCATCTTAAAGCGTGGTATCCTCTAATGTTCAATGCACCTGACTTAGAAAATCAGACACTATTTACCAGCTGCTCTTACCACAGTCTCCCCATGGCTTCTCTGGTTGCTGATCTTGTTCACTGCCCACAACTTCTGAGTCTTTGCTAGTGATGTTAAATCAAAGCTTTTTTTTTTTTTGATACAGGGTCTCACTGCATAGTTCAGGCTGACCACAAGTTCACTCCTGCCTCAGCCTCCCAAGTGATAAATCTAATTCTTTCCTCTCCTGCCTCAAAGTCTTCTAAGATGCTCAAGTACCACAGGTAGACCCAGCACACCTGAACAAACATTCACAGGTCTCTGAGGTCCAGTCCTCTTCCACTCCATCCTCTTGTCCCGCCCTCTTTTCAGATCTCCTACCTGTTCATGCATCCTGCCTGGCTGCCTATGGGACTGGGAACTCACCATGCCCCAGATGGGCTGTTTTCTACCTGGTCTCAGCTTCCCATGCGGTTTCCTAGATGCAGTCTGTGCACTTTCCGAGGCCACGTGAACTACAACTGTCTTCTTGAAGCCGCTGTGGAATGCGTCCTGGCCCTCTGCCTCCCACACAGAGCCCTGTTAGGGTGCACGCCTCTGCCAGCCCGATAGCCTTTCTCCTCAGTGTGGTGAGTTCCTCGTGCACAGGGGCTCTTCCTGCTTTGTGTTTGTCACCTGGGAACATGGAGCCGATATAAGCAGTGTGACTGGATGACTCGGTGGAGCCACTGAGATTGACAGTGTCTTATGTGGGGACCAAGCACGTTCCTGGTGGCCTCAGCAGGGACGAAGGTGCAGCAAGTGCAGTGTCCAGGGTACAACACTGAAGGAGGCCTCTCCCACCCTCCCTCCCTCCCTCCCCTCCTCCTCCTTCTTTTTCTTGCTCTTTCTCTCTTTCTCTCTCTCTCTCCTGGGCTTGTCTTCCCCTACCTAGTCCCAGCCTAGGAGCAGGGCATCATTCAGCAAGTCTCAGGACCTGGAAACCTTTTCCTTTCTTACTTTGTGTTCCTTTCTTTTTCTACCTCCTCTGGTTTAAATAAAGTATTTTTTGAAACTTCTTTTTCTTTCTTCTCAGAATGTTTATTTCTTTAAAAAAAATTGAGGATCTGTGACTGTTGGCACTGTCATCTTGGAGAAGCAGATAAAGTCTGTTTACTATATATAAAAACAAACAAACAAACAAACAAATGAAAAACCATTGAAAGTGGTTGTTCTAGAGTTTGTGATATACATCTGCACCAAATCCATTACACAGGAACATTTCTCAGTTTGAGCTCTTTGTGGTGTGAAAGGGCGTGCCTGTTGCTAACAGGTTTTTAAGTGAGGAAAACCTCCTCGGGATTCCAGAAATGACCTGGCCTGCGTGCCGCATTGGGTGGGTTAGGTCGCGTGTGCACTCACAGGAGCAGGAGGGGAGGCCGGCCCTGCTGCAGGAGCGGGTTTTCTCACTCGACCGCGTTCCGCAAGCCAGCTCTGCGGTGATCTGGGTTTTTGCTCACAACCATGGAAGCCTTCCAAGGTGGCTGAGGTGAGCACGCACAGGTCAGTCATTGTTTGTCCCTGAGTCAACCCAGAAGACTGGCAAAGGGGAGAACCAGGGCATCCGAGGTACCCTGGGTTGCTCTGGTTTGGGGTTGTTTCTGACTTTCTCCAAGGCTTCAACAACTAAATGGAAAAGAAAACATTTAAATTGATTGTTCTTTCACATCTGATATTAAACATTTGATTGATGTTCTGGGCTGAACTGCTCTAGTGTTCAGTATTCTGGAATCCAATAAGTGAAAGTTTATACATTTATGTCAAAAATTTTCAAATAATGCATTGAAGAATGTGCGTTTCATGAAATATTGAAAGGTACTGTGTGCATCTGTGCTTGGAAATGCATGCGTTGTGGTACAGGAGCGTGGGGAACCCAGGTCCTGAAGCACTGGCACAACAAAGGGAACAGGTTCCTTTGTTAGGAAATTTTAATATGGGCAAGTGTGCATAGGAACCTTAACAGATAAAGTGGGGAAACTGCAACTGGGTTGCAGTATTTTCCAAGTTTATTTGAATAGGGGCTCCATTAAAGAAACTGCAGAGGATGTTCATCAAGTAGCCTCCAGTGTGTTGCTTAAACAAATAAGGGTTATGTATTTTTCTCATGTACAAGAGATATTGTTGTAGTCAGGGCTTACTAGGGAAAATATTTAATACAGAACACATATTTTATAGGTTTTTTTAAATAAAATTCACCAAAAGAGTCAAATACAGAAGAGTGTGGGAGATCTGTTCACACACTAGAGACCCAAAGAATCCAGCTGAATGTCTGGATCCCATGGCAATGTTCTGCATGAGTTCATCTGAAGATCTAGAGCCCATGGCAGTATCTCACACGAGTCTGTATCAAGGATCTGCTCTGGGAAGACCCAAAGGTTAATGGTGGAAGCTAGAAAGTCTGCTCCATTGGGATGAAGGATCTGTGCCAGCAGCTGAGGGATCTGCACTGGAGTCAGGAAGTGACACTCAAGGTAAGGTCCAGAGCTCCCTCAAAGTGAACCCAGCCATCCTCAGCAACAGTGAGGACCCAAGCTTCTCCAAAGATAACAGCTGAGTTCATATCAGGAAAACTAGTGTGATAAGCTTTTCTAGAAGAACCAGCAGCACACCATCTTCCCCTCCAATTCTCCTTTTATGCTGTTGGCAACAATCCTCAGGTGGGCCTTCCACACCTAGCACCATGCTGGTTCAGTTCAGCTGGGTGTTACAAATTGACCATTAGTTAATCCACCACAGATGTGGAGATGAGTGGTCCAGGAGACTGTGACCTCTGATATGACCTGGGCACAGCTTCCTTTTGTGTCTCTGCTCTTAAGCTTGTCACTCCCATCCTCAAGTCAATCCATGGTATATTGGGTGATATACCCCCAAGTCCTCATACACTTTTGATGGGACTGAGTCTAGTGCCAGGATTGGTGATGTGAGTGCTGCACCCACCCAGGGGTGGAGCTGAGACACAGTGTAAGGAAAGGTGGGTCTTCCACCCTCTCTCTCTCTCTCTCTCTCTTGTGTGTGTGCTCTCTTGCTCTCTCTCGCCTGTGCCTTGCTGCTTGTGCCTGCCATGAACAGCAGCCCTGCCATGCCATGCTGCCTTGCAGCCAATTAAGTACGGACTGAAACTTCCGAGAAACTGTAAGAAATAAACCTTTCCTTCCCTAATTTTGGGCATCAGGTATTTTGTCTTGGCAATGAGCAAAAAGTAACTAAGACACATGGCTAATGATGCTGAGCAATCACACACCTGGTCTAAGCAGGACACTAGAGGGAAGGACTCAAGCATACTGCCCCATGCTTAGTATCTCCTAAAAGATTTTTGGGAAGCCCAGTTCCATGATATCTACTTGCAAATCAATGGCCACAGTTGGTTGTCATGGAAGATGGAAAATGTAGACCTAGACCTCAGTACCTCCTGCCCTAAATTAAATCAGCTTTATAAAGAAAAACAAATGCAAGGAAGGATGTTGGGACTGCAAATGTACTGAAAGCAAACATTCAAGTGAAATAAGCACGGGAAGTGTTGGTGTATGTTATTTTCCTACTGGTCTCCAAAGGTTTGTGCTATACACATACTAATACTCTGGATGTCTGTGTATCTCTTTCTCTTATACACATATATATGGAAATACACATACGTGTAAATGTATGTCTTAGATTACTTATAGAATGTGGAATACTAATGGAATGCTAGAGGTGGAAGAAATCTCAGATATTATCTCTAGCTCAGGGTTTCTAACCTTGGTCACACATTAAAATCACCTGGGGGACTATAGCAGTGATATTGTCTCAATACCCTTCTTTTTTCTAAAATCTTGGTTCATTCTGATCTACATCCAGCCTAGAGCCCTTGGTCTAGACACACTTCATCACCTTTTAGGACTCTAACCCATGAAGTCATTTCTTTCATATCTGTTTCCCTCCCTAGACTATAACCCAAGGAAGAGAAATGGTGTGCATTTATTGCTATATCCACTCCCAGTGCTCAGTACAGCATAGGCCCACAGTTGAATGAAAGAGTGAACTACCAATTGAGTGAACAAAGGCACAGAGAGGGGAAGATCTTCAAGGAAACATATATAGTGAATACACACTAGAAGCAGGATTAGAACCTGCTTGTAATCAGGGTTAGCAAGGGAACAGATTTAATACAGGACACAATTTATAGAATGATTTTATAATATTTACCCAAAGTGTCAAATGCAGAGAGTGTAGGCGATGTGTCTACACACTAGAAACCTAAAGAATCCAGCTGATGGCCTGGATTCCATGGCAATGTCCTGCCCAAGTCCAGTTGAAGACCTAGAGCCCATGGCAGTGTCCCCTGTGAATCCAGCTGGAGGCTTAGAGCCCATGACAATGTCTCATACAAGTCTGTATCAAGGAGCTGAACTGGAAAGGCCCACAGGTCAGTGGTGGAAGCTAGAAAGTCTGCACCAGTGGGATGAAGGATCTGTGCCAGCAGCTGAGGGATCTGCACTGGAGCCAGGAAGTGATGCTCAAGGTAAGGTCCAAAGCTCCCCCAAAGAAAACCACAGCCAACCTCAGTGACAGCGAGGACCCAAGCTCCTCTAATGGTGAGAACAGCTGAGTTCATAGCAGGAAAACCAGTGTAACAAGTTTCTCAAGGGAATCAATAGTACACCATCTTCTCTTCAGTTCTCCTTTTATGCTGTTGGCGACAATCCTCAGGTGGGCCTTCCACACCTGGAACCATGCTGATTCAGTTCAGCTGGGTGTTACAAGCTGACCATTAATCCACCACAGAATCTTTGTCTCTTGACTCCTGCTTAGGACCATTTCAGTTATGCCCCTGCTTCCATGGGTAACCACAGCTTGGAACACTGTAGACCACTCTGGCATATGTGCTCTTGTGTTCCTCAGGATGCATCATATGCTGGTGGGCTCACTGGTGAACCCCAAGTTTGGAGTTGATCTTCTTGTTTTACAAATCTCCAACCACACTGGCTCAGCACAAGTGGAAATACCCAGGGATAAGGTTAGACTCGGGAGCAGGCCTGTGGAGGTGGTGGGTGGGGCTCAGGCCTTTGAGACCTCATGGCTTCCTTTCAGGTCCTCTCACCAAAGACTCAGCCTCCTCCTACCATGCCCTAAACCTAAATTCTGCATCCCTAGTCAATTGTTCAGTTTTAATAACCTGTCTGGTAGAAGAGTCTTGTAAATGAACTCATGAGAAGGTGCTGGTGATGTGCAAAGTTTAATGGAGTACATCTTCCTGGGATCTTTGCATATGACTAGAGATAGTGACTGGATGGAAAAGAAGGAACATCTAACTGTGAAAATTTAAATATAAAGGAACAGAACTCATGAGAGGCCAATGGGGGCAGGCAAGGTGGCCACCATCACCTCCATCAGAGCAAGGGGCTAGGCAAGGTGGCCTTACTGGGGCCCATCGCCCCTTCATCGGAGCAGGGCAGCTAGCTGGGTGTTCATCTTCCAGCAAGGCCTCTGGAGTGCGCCCTAGGTCCGAGTCTCCAGTCTGCCTGACTTGTAGTCAGCCCTTAACATCACTGCCTCACCAGGGCCCAGGAGATTCTGGGAGAGGCTTGGCAGCAGGACTGAGACCCACAACAGTCAAGGGGAAGAGCACACATCAGCTCCAGAGGTGGAGATCTTGATAGAGGGGAACTCTCTTCTCTCCACTGGGATGCTCAGCCAGCAGCCCCAGAGGGAACAATTAGGTTGTTTATCCAAACCTCAGCCACTTTGCTCTGTAATTGATTTTTCATTGAGTGTATTTAGGAAATGGTTATTTACATGAATTCAGGGCACCAGGGACTGCAGCATCTGATCACAGGAAGTGGGAGGGGATGGAGATCAAAGGCCCTGGAGGAGGAGGAGCAGAGTCGGGCTCTGGAGGCAGACAACCCAGGCCAAGGTTCTGATTCCACACTGACTGTGTGTTTGGGCAAGTTGTTAACCCTCTGAGCCCTGGCCTTTTTAGAAAAGGAGGTGAAATTGACTTCCTAGTAGGGTTGATACAAGGATTAAACCAAAATATTTCTAAGATGCTAAGCGTCAAACCTGCTACATCAGATCCAAGGTGTAAAGTGTGATAGAAAATACAGTACATTTAAAAATACAGTAAAGGCCACATGGCCACTATTCCTCTTTAAAGTCCTCCCTTTCACTTTAAACACACTTATCTCTTCATTCTTGCCACTTTCTGAAGCAGTCCACTTTCTGAGCATCTTTAGTTCACTGTTCTGGCTGTTTCCATGGTCCTTAATTGATTCAAATCATTTACCTCCTAGGTCATTTTGACTTTGGGGAAGAGTCAGAAGCTACTCGGTGCTTGAGTGAGGGGGATGAAGACACAGTCATGGTTTTAGGGGATGCTTTTGTGTTGGATGATACTCAGCAAAAGCATTCACCGCATTTTTGATCATGCATTGCAAAAACACTCAGGAAGGCAGACTTTCAGAACTGCTTCAGAAAGTGGCAAGCAGCTGGGCATGGTGGCACGCACCTGTAATTCAAGCCCTCTGGGGGCCAAGGCAGGAGGATGGCCACATATGACACCAGCCTGTATTACATAGTGAGTTCAAGGCCAGCCTGAATTACATAGCACGACCCTGTCTCAAAAAAATAAAAACAAAAAAATTTTTAAAAGGTGGCAAGAATGGTAAGTGTGTTAAAAGTTTCAAAGTAAGGAGTATTTTGAGGAAGTTTAATGATATTTATTGTAGTAAATTTTTAAAAATTTTAATTCACTGTATATTTTAATCGCATGATATGTAGTTGATATGTTCTAGCTATAGTTAGTAATGGTACTATCGTTGCCATCACTGTCTGTGCTGGGAGATACCTACCCCCGCTCCCCACCACCCCATCCGGGTCCCAGCTCTTCACCTAGGCTGCTCCTTCTGTGTAGTTTTCCAGCATGGCCTCAGCCCTTTCCTGCTGCCGCCTCTTCTGTGCACATGTGTGAGACTCCACTTGCAGCACCCTCTTTTCAAACTTAGTTACAAGTCACAGAATCATATTGTTTTTACCCCCTTTTTGCACATGGAATTAGCAAACTAGTGCCTATGGGGTCAAAACTGGCCCGTTGCCTGTGTTTGTACAGCATGTGAGTTAAGAGTAGTGTCAGGTCTCTGAACTAGACCCCTGCCTAACTAGGAGAGAAAAACTCCCCCAAATAGATCTGTTATTTGCACCTAAGGGGGTATGGGGTTCAACAGGAAGCCAGCAGCTGTGCCCACACAGCTCAACCTGCAAAGAGCTGGTTCCATGAAGAAACCACAAGAGACACGCTGTGTCCGCCAGCACCCACTATACGCAATCCTGTCTATCACTTCGCCTTAGGCCCCCTACTCAGGCCCAAAATTTTGCACCCTGCTCAGCAATACTCCCTTCCCTACCTCAACTCCCCTATAAAAGCATGCCCTCACCCCTTGCTCAGGGCCAATGCCCTTGACCCGACCGCACCTGGTTGGCAATGAAGTCCTCGCACGTTGCTTCAACTTTGCCTGCCTTAGTGGTCTCAGCTGTGCCTCGATTTAGCCTAACAAGTAGTTTTCACATTTTTAGTGGTGGAGAAAAAGCAATCAATAGAAGAATATTTTGTAACACAATAAAATGGTGTGAAATCCACATTTCTGTATCTCCACTTAGTTTCAGTGGAGCAAGGCCACCGCCATTCACTTCCATGATCTCTGTGGTTATCTGCAGGCTGCTGTAACAGCAGCAACCATGTGACCTGCGGAGTCAAAGGTAAGCTCTGGCTCTTTCCAGAGAGGTCTGCCGTGACCTAGTTCTAAGTTTCCTACAGCCAGGCAGAGTGTGAATTACTTGTTTGAATTTCATGACCCAAGGCAGAATGTTCCCGATGCAGCAGGTGTCTTAGTGGGTTTTGTAATGCTGTGATGTAATACCTGAGGCTTACAAACTTAGAAAGTAGACACCTACTTGGCACATGATACTGGTGACTGAAGGGTCCTAACAGTGTGGTGCCAGCATCCTGACAAGGGACCCTGGGTGGAGTCACATGACAGAGAAGCAAAAAGGGAGCTGGCATTGTGCAGAAGGGGTGGCTATGTGGGGGCAGCCTCACTTTACACCAACAGCTCCTCTTTTGAGAATTGAGTGCCCATGGGGGACCAGACCCACTTCATGGGAGTGGTGGTAGGCCATTTGATCACTTCCCACTGGACCGCATCTCTTAAAAGTCCCACTACCTCAGCATCACTTTGCTGGAGACCATGCTTCCAGCCAGACCACCTTCAGGGAACAAACCACATCCTCACCTCACCACTAGGGGCACAACTATTCTACTGGTTGGTGATGGCAATAACTCCATCTAGCTGCAGGGGCTTCCTGTTTCTCCTGCCTCTGCTCCTGGTTTGCAAGTGAGGGTAGATGGAAGGCTGTTTGAATGGCAAGTGTTTGTGACGAGCTGCATCTCAGCGATTTTCCTCATCACTGGGACAAATGCCTGCAATCTAAAGGGCAGGACGTTTGTTTTGGCTCCTGTCTTACAAGTTTCAGGTCTGGCATGGTGGGCAGTGTGGGGGAAGGGCCTGAGTGAAGGAGAGCTGTTCATGTCACACAGCCAGGAAGTTGAGAGAGAAGGGAGGAAGTGGAGAGGGAGATACAACCTTCCAGACCCCACCTCTGCAAGTTGCCTTTCTCCCAACCAGGCCCACCCCACCTAACACGAGTCAGCTGTAGCTGTTCTTATTGCAGTGCTAGAGAGAGGAAGGAAAGGAGAGAGAGATGAGTTCCAGGGATCAAAACATACAGGCACAATGTTATGTCCTTTGTATGCGTTGTCTCATTTCTGAGTCAACTGCTTATTCAATGAATATTTACCCAGTGCCCACTGCAGGCCAGGCACCATTCCAGGCACCAGAAAAGCAGCAGTGGCCAAAACAAAACATTTTCTGCCATCATTGAGTTTACCTTCTGTATAGTACTGGAGTAGGACTCTAAAACAATGAATAAGCACAGTATATCAAAATATATTGCATTTAGATGGGTTTTTTCTTTCTTTTTGGATGGGGAAGGGAAGCACTGGAATTTTAATGGGAAGGTGACTTGAACAAAGATTGGGCTGTGAGCCATGTAGGTATCTGGGGGGAAAGGCATTCTAGGCAGAGCAAACGGCAAGTGCAAAGGCCCCAAGGCAGGATAGAGGCTATGTCCATGGGACAACAGAAAGAACAGTATGCTGGAGTGAGGAGAGGGAGGAGGAGGTAAGGGAAGCAGAAGGCAGTGCGATGAGGGGGAGGGGCAAGGAGATCCGTCCTGAAAAGCTTTCATGCCACTGCCAGGGCTTCCGACTGTACTGTGAGCTGGAAGTCGCTGGAGGGTTTGAACACAGGATTGTCTGCCTGCCTGGCTGATGACGAGCAGAGCTTTAATAGCTTTTCATTAAGAGAATTCACAGTGACTTACAGGCTCCTCCGCCCATCCCACGCCTGCCCATCTGCTCTGCTCTGCCTGGGCCCGGCCAGCAGGTCCTTTCTTCCCTTGCCCCATCCCAGTCAGACAGTGGCCAAACGACAAACATTAATTGAAGTGTGAGGGGAACAACTTAATTAGCTCCTAATAGTCACATGCTGCCAATTAAACACCTTGATGACTGGTATTCTCCAGAGCTTAATTAGGTGCTCCTCAATAAATTCAGCCCCACGCCACCGCCTGTCGGTTTAGGAGCCAAATCTTTTCTTGGCCTCAGCCTCTCTCTTGGGAGGGAGGCAGGCGCGTTGGTTGGGGAGGAGGTGAGACTGCACACTGGTATATCCCAAGATTATTTCAGGCCTTTGTTGCTTCTCTGAAGCATGGTGAAAATGACTGTGTGGGTGGTATTTCCTCCCTTCCAACACTGCTTCCATACCTCGGGCTGCTCAGACCTTTAGCCAACACCCTTGAGAGAGGAGATGGACACTGTGCAGGTCTCTTTCCTGCTGCAGGGAAAGCGAAGCCCCGCCCCGGTCCCTAGCTAGCTCTCTACCCGCAGAAGACATGCCAGAGTGTGACAGTCCCCATGATGGGGAAGCCTTAGCTCTCGGCAATGCTGGGTCTCCAGAGTCAAGGAGCTGCTCAGTCAATGCCGTATTAGCTGACGGAGCAGATGTGAGAAAGGAGGTGATGCCCAGGGGTGCCTGGTGCCCAGCAATGGCAGAGCAGCGAGGCTGGGGTGGCCATTGCTGAGGACAATGGTGAAGCAGGGACACCTGCCCCGTGTCCTGATTGACTTGTCGAGGAGCCTAGAAATGAAACAGGTCAGGGATGGGCACAGAGCCAAGAAGCTTTCAGGACCTACATGTTCGTGGGGCTGGGGAAGTTTCCGTGGTCATTACACAATCCACGGGGAGTGCTGCAAGCAGAGGGCATGAGCAAATTCTAGGTGACTCTGCAGGGCAGTGTCAGGGCACTGCGTGGCATTCCTGGGACCCATGCTGTGACTGGTGTCATCAGAGTGCTGAAGGTCGACTCAGGTTCTAGTCCGAACCTTCTTACCCACAGCTGGCCTCATTTCTTCCCAATTTACCGTTGATGGTGCGTTAACGACTTGACCTCCAGGGTCTTTGACACCTCTCAGATCAATGTGTGGAGCCCACACCGCTCTCCCTGAAATGCCCTGTGCCTGTGCTGCTCTGGGCCTTGGAAGTGGCAGCTGTAGCTTCTCTGTCCTGGGACACCCAGCCTTGGAACCTGCCCCCACCCCCAGGAAAGCAAGCAGGTGTGTGGCCAGCTGAGAGGTGTTTCTCAGCTGTTCCCCCAAACCCTGCTTACCCCTAGTTCACAGTATACACCTGTTGCCATGTGCAGCCCTGAATTGGGGGTGGCTTTTTAGATAAGCAGAGTGCAGGTCAAGGCAGATTCTTAGCCTTCAGAATCAACCTTGGGGGTGGTATCAGCGGGTTCTGCCTCTGCGTAAGCCAGGGTGGCAGGACCCAACTCACTGCCTGCCACAGGTGGTGACTTAGCATATTGCTGAATGAATGAATGATTGAATGAATATGCAATCAAATCATGAGAATAGAACCTTTGCCTTAGTCCCGAGATCTTGTAGCTTTCCTCCAGAACCCTAGTTTGTTATTCATTTATAAGCCTTGATTTTAACAGTGGTACCCATTTTCAAAACCTGAGCAGGTTATGTATTTTTGAAAACGTGTCAAGAAGCAGAGCAGGGTACATGCTGGGGGGACTGAGGTGCTGTCTCCCTGCTTTGCTGGCCTGACTTCCCTCCTGCACGTCTGTCTGCCCAAGGCTCTGGGAAGTTGGTTCCAGTGGCTTGGCTCACCTGCTGGCTGTTTGCCATGGGTCCTGCTTGGAGCCTCATCCTAGTGGCAGGCAGCACTGAGCTTCAGTTTGGGTGGGTGCAAGTGTCCACAGAGTCCTGTGGCTCTAAGGGCTGGGCAGATGGGGAATGCAGTGCCCATCTCTCGGCTGTGACATTGTGTGGAAATAAGCCAGGCTCTCCTGGGGGAGAGAAAGGTGTGGGCTGCCTTGCTACAGTGAGGGATAGGCAGGGTAGAGGAGTCTCCACTCCTGGGTGAGCAGCACTCGGCAGGGGCTATCTCGGGGAGCCCCAGTGTTCGGCTAAAGTGGAGACCCTGGACCTGTCACCCAAGCAAGGCTGAGCTTCCCCAGAGCTGAATGGATTGAGGTTAAACAAGGACTTAGAAGGTGGAATGTGAGGACTGAAGGGACATCAAGGGCACCGCTCACTGTCCCTGTGCCCACAGGTGGTGACCACACACAGGAGAGCCAGGGAGCTGTCTGGGGTCAACTGAGACACCGAGTGGTGGGGTTGTTGAGGACTGCGGTCAGAGGTGTGAGGACACAGGATGGGGACCAAATGAGGTGACAGTTAAGGAGGACTGGGAAGGGCAGTGTGGACTCGAGGAGTGGATCAGGGAGCTCACTTCCTTAATGGGTCCTGTGGACAGGGTGGAGGAGGAACCTGGTGCCTCAGCTGGACTTCTGGAAGTTTCCACTGATGCAGAGGGGTTCTGTGCCCAGGTCTGGCACTGTGGTGGCTTTGGAGAGTCCATGTGATGCAGAGGAGAAGCACAGTCTGGGAGTCGGGCTCATGAATCCCACCTCTTGTCTGATCTGGCCATTGGCAGGTCATTTTGGTTAACTGAGCCTTTTATCCCCTTAGCTATAAAATGAGAAAGGTGGAGGCTATTGATTGTCAAGTTCCCTTCAGTTCTAGAAGTTGCATGATTCAGTTTGACCTAATGAGCACATGCGGTGCAGGCTGGAGGTGCAGGTGGACCAGGTGTCTTTGATTGCATAGCCTCATGCTACAGTGAGGAATGTGGACCACAGCTGAAAGGAGGCTGGGGTACCCATCCAGTCACTAGTTGGGATGACAAGAGGAGCAGAGAAACCCAGAGTGGGAACTGAAAAAAACTGATCAATTTGGGAGCGAGGTATGGAGATCAGGAAAGGTATGCTCCAGGTTTCATAGCCAAGCCAAGGTTAGGAAAGCAACAAGAGGAGGAACGTCTTTTGTCCTTGGGCTGTGCCAAATACCCCATGGGTGTGGGAAGCCATCTATAGGGCCACTTCCTTCAGGGATATCACTTGGAATGCGGCTCAACAGCAGAAGCGCTCAGATCCATCACATTTCCTTACTACATGTATTTTCTAAAGTATTGATTTCCATTTTAAAAAATTAGAAAATCAGAAAACAGTCCAATATATAGGGTGCAAATCCTTGTTTTTGCTCTCACCACACATACACGATATTAGACTGCTGGGCACTTTTCTCCTTTTGCAATATATTTGAACATCTCTCCTGTCCATAAATATGGATTGACATCGACATTTTTAATGGCTTCGTAATAATTTTCTGGTGTGAACATAACATAAATTATTCAACAATTCCCCATTGTTTGAACTTTAGATTTCTTTCCTTTCTTATTTTGCTATAATAAGCAATACTCTGATTGAAATGGTATTATGCGTAGATCTTTGCACACTTGCCTAATTATTTCCTTGAATATGATGATTTTTACAGCTTCTGAGGTACATTGCCATATTACTCTCTAGAAGATTTGTTCCCACTTATTCCCAATAGTAGCATATTTCCTGCTGCTGTGCCAACCCCAGGCATTGTAATTCTTTTTAATCTTTGCCATCTGAAAAGCAAAAAGGCCATATCATTGTTTTACCTCACATTTCTTTTATTGCCACTGAAGTTGAGCATTGTTTACATTTTTTACTGCCATTTGCATTTCTTCTCTCATGATTTGCTTTTTCATATCGTTTTTCCATTTTACCCTCATGGTGTATATATATCAGTTTGTAAGGCTGCCATAACAGATCACTAAAACTGAGTGGCTTAAAACAACAGAAATTTACTTTCTCATGGTTTTGGAGGCGAGTCTGAAATGCAGGTCCTGGCAAAGCCCCACTTCCTCTGATGACTGTGAAGAAGACTCCTTCCTTGCCTCTGCCTGGCTTCTGGTAGGTGCTGGACTCCTGGGTAATCGCGTGGTTCCAGTCTTCATCTCTGTCTCCCATGTTGCCCCCCCCCCCCACCGCCCAGTTTCACAGTAATACACTGTTGAAAAGGTACTTTGGCTTCTAAGTGGAATTCAATATGTCTCTGGAAGGCCAGTTTTTAAAATATTTTATCTTTCTGTGTGGTATTGAAGATTGAACCCAGGGCCTTTGCACATCCATGGCTCTTTATTTTTTATTTTGAGAGTCTCACTAAGGTGGAACATTGCCCAGGCTCGGCTTGAACTTTGAATCCTCCTTCCTCACCTCCCAGTGTGCTAGGCTTACAGGCATCAATCACCAGGCCTGGCTTAGAGAGCCAGCTTTGATGGGAAAAGGTGGAGGAGGGATCTGGGGCTTCCTGCAGGAACACAGCTGAGTTCAGAGACGCAGAGAAGGGACACAGTGCAGGCCACACTTTGTTCTCACTTGGGGAATATCAGCCACACCGGCTGTCCAATCAGCTTTGTAGGGAAATGGGTCCCTGAGCGTCCTAGAGGCTTGGGTGGGGGGTGAAGGTGACAGACAGTGAAACAAGCCATCAGTTTGAATGGGCTGCTCAGAAAGAGCGATTCAAGGTGGGAAGACAGCAGAATGGCACCCAGGGGAAGGTGGCAATGAAGGTGCAAAGCCAGAGTGGGTGACGTGCCTGCAGTCCCTCGAGATGGCACCTGCAGAGGTGTTTCATAGAGAGCCCACAGCCTTGGGCAGTTGCGAGGAGGGTGGGGACATACTGATTTCCTCTACCATCCAAGATTTCCCTGCCCAGTGGGTTCCAAATACTTTTCTTGTGTCTCCCTTGAGGGTGAGAAGACATGACCGCCAAAGTTGAGGCCCCAAATCTCAGCTTCTTCTTCACCCTCTGAAAACCCTACCACACAGACCAAGAAATCAAGGCTACTTTAGTGAGCATACATCAGCTCTCCAGGAAATCACACGTTCCTTTGGAGTAACTCCTCATGGAATTGCAGTCTCCAGGACCCTTCCTCAGCGCTGCAGGCATACTATGGCCTCAAAGCATGTCCCCCAGGAGCACTGATCCCCTCCAAAATCAGATTCTTGAAGGATCAGGCATTTTCATCACTGGGGAGATGAGACACCATGGTCTTTCCCCCAAGGGGTTCGTAATTCTGTAGACTCAGACCCTGAATTATGTGGATGGGGGCAGGGAGACCCTGTCCTCTGTGTGATTGAATGTGTGATTCATTTGACACTGAGAATAAAACTGAGTTGAATAATAAGAAAATACAAGCCTCAGAGGATTTGACATAAAGCCTTGAAATCATTGTTGAATCATAAATTAACACTCATAATGAGAGTAAAAATTTACCCTGAATTTAGGACACTCTGTTTTTATTTATTTATTTTTTTTCAACTGAGTTTAAATGCTTTCCATAAATCTCAAATATTTGGGGGCTGTAAAGATGATTAAATACCTGAAATGTAGTTCCCTGGGACATAAGAAGAAAAATATTAAGCGCTTTCTTAAACAAAGTCCATGAATGAGAACTGAGTTATGGTTCTTTTGAATAGTGAGACCGTGCCTTCTCTACTGAGGTCAAAAGGAAATGAGAGAAAGAAAATCAATTGGAAAATGACCCTCGTGCTTAAATCATTATTTCTTCTTCCACTAGGCACTACTGTGTGTAATAGTAAAGTGATTAAAAACTTTGCAACACAGTCTGAGAGAAGTAGCCTGAACAAAAAGGTCCTTGCTCCTTGCTTGTTCTGCCCCTGTCCCCTCCCCTCTCTACCTTTTGAGATGACTCATCCCTTACGCAGCTGTGATGGTAAAAGAGTTGTGTGGTGATTCATCTTCTAAGAGAGTTTGTGCCTAGCCTTGCAAGCGGGTGGCCAGACTTTCCCACAGACACTGAGTGGGCTGTCACCAGCAGCCAGAAACACTCAGCTGGTGTCCTCGGCAGACCTGAAAGGCCAGGACAACTTCCCGTCCTGGTTGTAAGTCAAGTAACCAAGGCTGTAGGTACGTGCTGAGTTTTCAGCCTCAGCCAGGAGTAGTGAACTGGTCGGCTGGCACCTGGAGATGGAGGACAGAGGCTTCTTACCAACAGGTTTTATCACTCCCACTTCTGGAGAAGTGAACCCACCAAAGGTTTAGGATAGTAAGGGGCACATTTGAACCCAAGTCGCCTAGATGTTAAGACAAAAGGCAAGTGAAGAAAGGCACAGAGGATAACTGGGGAGTGTAAATGAATTCCAAAGTTGGCCTGCTGACCCCAGAATGGCTTTTCCATGCCTGCCTGGTGTGTACTGTCTTGGGTGAGCTGGGTCTATGTCATGTATGGGGCTGGACAGACTCAGTTCCAGGTACTACGGGTTAGAAAGTGCTGGCCAGGCCCTCAATATTGTAGCCTCTGTTCGCACAGACTTGGGTCAGAAGAGGACACAGTTGGAACCAGGATATTGTTCAAGTTGCCTAGTTCACAGATGTAGGCAAATAGCTAGGGTTTGGGCAGGTTCCATCTCTGAAGACAGCTCTTTCCTCACTGTCTGAATGACTCCACTCCGTAATTTTGATGGTTTCCTGTCCACAAACTCAGTTTCTCCAATGCTGGCTACCTAATTTAAGCCCTATCCTGGTGTTTTGGGGGCATTATCTTGCTTCTCCCTGATTCAGTGGAGCTGGCAGTAACTTCTTTCTCCTGCCAAAATATCACCTGCCACTTGTGTTCTTTGACTTGTGCTCTTTCCCTTCCCTTCCAGTGCATCTTCCTCCAGTGCCTGTGACCGGGGTCAGGTCTGGGGACATGGCAGCCTCTAGTATTGCATCTCCACTTCACTTCAGAGGACAGGGCTTCCAGGTCTTCCTCTCTGCAGCAGACCCACGTCCTCAGTCCCCATCATATTTACCCCAGTGTGAGGCCTGTGAGCCGATCCTTGACCGGCCCCTTTCTGGCCTCTCTGATTCATCAAGGACGTCCTAAAACCTGGACCCTGTTCTTGGAGAGTGCGATGATCCTTGACAAGAGAGCAGGATGCAAACAACAGACAGCGAGCACCCCAAGGAGGACCTTGCCCAGTGCTATGTGATATGACATGTGGCAGGAATCACCAAGTTCATACAAGCCGGAAAAGCTCTATGGAGGAGGAAGAGGTGAAAGGTAGATTGGACTTTGAGGACAGAAAAGTCAGCTTTCCATTCTCCTCCCTGGCTGCAAGTGCTCTGTGCACCTTTGGAGAAAGGGAGTCCTGAGAGATGCGAGGTCTGGGGCCTCCTGTTTTTGTAGGTTATGTGAGAATCAGCTCCTCACTTGGGCAGATGGGTAGACAAGAAAGTCATAGTCCCCTATAGATAGTCATCAAGAGGAAGGCAATTAGATGGGAAGGCAATTATTGACCAACAGATAATAAATTTTGGCTGCTTGACCATAAGGTTAATGATCATAATGAAGTACATTTTCCTGCCAAATGGATCTGGATCAAGTTTTGGAGAATGGAGAGAGGATGTGAGTCTGCTTGACAGGGAGCTAGAAATGGTATCTATCAATGACAAGTGCCTCGTTCTTAAGCCAAGCTGCAGGGAAGCCAAGGGCATGGGTGGAGCAGAGGGCAAGAAGGGACTAGAGTTGAGCCTGCACTGAGGCATGAGGGGCTTCTGAGCCCTGGGTTTATCTGAGGGATACAGGGGGAGCTTTGAAAAGCTGCTGTCAGTTTCATTCCTAGATGTATGTCTGGAATAAAGGGGCATCTAAGGTGCACACTTGCATTTGAATTGGGAGAGGGCATAATCATAATCTTCACTTAAATCTCAAGTTCACCTGATCCCTGGCAAGCATTGATAGGGTGAGTTTCAGAACCACATTGAGAGTGGACAGGACCTGGACACCTGGGGGAACAGTTTCTGAAAGTGTGGTCTGTGAATCAGTATGGGCAAATGAATCAGGTCTCTGAGGAATGCCAATAAGGGACTCAGTCCTTATAACAAACACAGCAGAACAGCAGATACTTATGTGCTTACATAGTAAGGTTTGAGACACGTGAGAAATCTTAAGTACAGATGCTCACCAAGTTCATACAAGCAGTAAATACTCGAGCTTGGTTTCAAATCCAGATCTGGTTGACTCTGAAACAAAGACTTGTTCTATTGTATTCAGCTGCCTCTGAAGTGCAGGTAACAGGTAGAATTCTAGGCTGGTAGTGTACAAAAAGGAATGAGTAGGGGAAGATCAAATCCAGAAGCAGACAGAGGACTCTGTCACAAAATCTGATGTGCTAAGGCAGGATCCAAACCCTGGAGGAATTGGATGGAGTTGTTAATTAGTATTCTTGCCCGTAACAGCCAGCAGGGATTATAAAAAAGGGAAGAAACTCAGGACCTGGCTTAGCAACATATAAGGCATGACCTGGCTTCCAGGAACAAAAAAGAGTTTAGATTTAGCAATCCATTTGGAATTTCAGAGTGGATTCAAAAGCCAGATAGACCTGGGATTCCTTATATTTTCTCTGGCTATGGAAGGTGTTGTAGTCAGAGTTTCCAAGGGAAAGGATTTAAAACAGGACACATAATTTATAGGCTGATTTTATAATATTCACCCAAAGAGATGCTGGGTCTGGGAGGATCCAACAAGAAAACTAGCCAGCTTTTCTGGTAAATGGTGCAAGTGGAGCAGATTCCAGGAAGAGAAAAATCAGCACCTCCTGAGAACCCACCATGCTGGGTCTGGGAGGATCCAACAAGAAGACAACTAGCCAGCCTTCCCGGTAAGTAGTGCAAGCAGCACAGATTCCAGGAAGAGAAAAATTAGCACCTCCCGAGAACCTGCCATGCTGGGTCTAGGAAGATCCAACATGAAAACAACTAGCCAGCCTTCCTGGTAAGTGGCGCAATAGGTTTCAGGAAAAGAGAAGTCAGCACCTCCTGTGAGCCTACCAGTGCCCTGGCTAAGAACCAACCCCCCTGACCCCCGTAAGCAACCCACTGGTTTGGAGGACCAGCTAAGTTGATAGTGACTAAGGTACATAAAGCAACTAAATGCTTGTATTGTTTGGTGAATTTTGCAAGCCTGGGGCCAGCAGTCTGAGCATCTCTTGGGAGGATGACAGTATGCAATATACCAAATATGAGGGATTTCCTTCTATCTTGTCTTTGAAATCCAATATTGTTCACACTGTTTTGCCTTATTCTGATTAATTGTTTTTGCTTTATTCAATATTCTGCATTGATTGGTTTTATTCTGTTTTGTTTTTGGTTTGATTTTGCTATACCTGATGGAAGGGACAACTATTGTGAAGATAACAAGATATACTATAGTAGCTTTTGTTTTCCTAATATCCTGCTTTGAAGTTCTGTACCAATTTTACTGCTTTGATTGGCTTTGTTCTGCTTTGTTTTATTGAATTTTATTTTCTTTAAAGTAAAATTTTAAAAAAGTTCACCCAAAGAATGAAAAAGAGTGCAGGAGATCTCTCCACACATTAGAGACCCAAAGAATCCAGCTGAGGGTCTGGATCCCATGGCAATGTCTTGCATGAGTCCAGCTGAAAGCCTAGAAGAGCCCACAGCAATATCCTCCATGAGTCTAGCTGGAGGCCTAGAGCCCATGACAATGTCTCATGCAAGGAACTGCACTGTGAAGGCCCAAAAGTCAATGGTAGAAGCTAGAAAGTTTGCACCAGTTGGGTGAAGGATCTGTGCCAGCAGCTGAGGGATCTGCACTGGAGCCAAGAAGTGAAGTTCAAGGTAAGATCCAGAGCTCCCCCAAAGTGGACTGCAGTCATCCTCAGCAACAGCAAGGATCCAAGCTCCTCTCATGATGAGAACAGCTGAGTTCATATCAGGAAAACTAGCATGATAAGCTGCTCCAGAAGAATCAGCAACATACCATCTTTCCCTCCAGTTCTGCTTTTATGCTGTTGGCAGAAATCCTCAGGTGGGCCTTCCACACCCAGGACCATGCTGATTCAGTTCAGCTGGGTGTTACAAGTTGACCATTAGTTAATCCACCACAGAAGGCATTAGACCCCAAATCCAGTAATTGCTTCTAGGGAGGTAGACATTTAGTCCTGGGAAAGAAGCCATGCTACCCCTACATGATTATACTCACAGATACTGGTTGCCCAATATCTGCTTGAAGGGTCTTGGGAAGGCCCATAATGCCCTCAAGCTGAAGACTCTCACATAGGGTTCTAGATGCTCAGCCTCTATTCATTCAGTGACCCTAAGACATCCTCTTCTACCCTGAGCCAGCAGCTCAGCCCCCAACTCCTGTGCTACTCTCCTGACAAACATTTTCTCTTTTTATCCATCTTGAATGTGTCTCTCTAGAGAAAACAGTGTTGCCCAGATGCTAAGAGGGAACATTACCCAGTGAAAACATAGGACAGAACGCCTGTGTGTTGGTTACATTCGAAGTCAAGTCTTTATTAGCAAGAAAATACAGTTGCATGTGTCTTACATGTGTCTGGTCTCCTCTGTGAGGTTTGGAAGATTCTTGATCCTAGAATCTTACCGAGAAATGGAACTTGCCTTTGCTATAAAAGATTCTCAGCTTCCAGACTGCTGAAATGAGACCATGATAAATGACACAGACTCACTCAGTTGATGGCACCATCTGGACTTTATTCAGAAACCAGTTCTCAAGGGCAGCAGAGGAAGGACAAGGTTTTGGGCTGGCAGCATCGGCACTGCAGCCCATAGTGACCAGGCTCAGCAGGGCCGTTGAGGTGTCCTCAAGGTAGTTTCTATGGAGTGAATTTGGCTCTGTGACTTGCTGCGTAGCATCTCTCGTTCTGGAAGTTCTGTTAGTAGCCCTTTCCTACTCAAACCACAGAGTGCATCAAGTTTCAATGTGGAGCATGGTGTGGTGGTATCTGGTTGTAATCCCAGCACTCTGGGAAGCCGAGGCAGGAGGATTGCAAGTTCAAGCATAAACTGGGCAACTTAGTCACTTAGCAAGACGCTATCTCAAAGTAAGCATAGATATAAAGGGGCTGAGGATGTAGCTCAGTGTGAAAGTCTTTGGTTCAATCCTCAGTACCACACACATGCACATGCACACACACACATGCACAATAAATAAATGGGTTTTTTACAATAAATAAATGTTAATTAATTAAAAAGATTTCAGTTTGGAAGACAGACCACTCTAGGCTTTTTTTTTTTTTTTTTTTTGGCACCGGGGATCGAGCTCATAACCTCGCACCTGCCTGACAGGCGCGTAAGCCGCTGAGCCAAACTCCTGGCCCTGGTTTTTTGAGGCAGGGTCGCACTGTGTAGCTCAGGCCGACCTTGTGCTCATGTTGTAGCCCAAGCCGGCCTCGAACTCACAACGCTCCGCCTACCTCAGCCTCCCGTGTGCTGGGATTAAAGGCGTGCGCCACCACGCCCGGCTCACTCTAGGCTTTTCAACCAACTCATTGGATGCATGAGTTATGGGAAAGTGGAAAAGGCAAACAATGGGGGACGAGGCACCTCAAAATAAGCAGTGGCAGGAAGTTGCTTCTAACCCTAGGACTGTAGTCATGTGGGAGGAAGTGGCATTTTCAGATCCCAGAGGCAGGAACTAAGCCAGCAAGCTTTTGCACAGGCCTGCCTGGGAGGAGGTTTGACTGCAGTCAGAGTCCAGGAGCAAAGAAGCCTGGCACTTCTGTGGGGGATGGACAGGAGACAGCACACACAAGACAAGCCCTTAGCCAGGTAGCCGCTTCCAGGGTAGAGCAGTGCTGGCCAGGTGTTAGGAGGGAGCATTACCCTCTGCAGAAAGCCTTGCACAGAGCATCCACAGGACGAGTGTATCTGAGGTCAAGTTGTTTCTAGCAAGAAAATACAGGTACACAGCAGTGTCACAGACTTTGCATGCTTAACACCCATGTCTGCTTTGGTTGGCTTATTTGCTTGGGCTGTGTGGCCTTTCTTTCTTAAACCGAAACCCTGAGGGACTCAGTCTCCTTTGGGACAGATACCAGAAAGAGCCACCTCCTTTGGCTAATTTCCAAACTTCCAGGCCTTTCCAGACTTCTCTTTGTCCCTTGACCTTGAGATTTTTGTCCTGCCCACCAGTTGCAGGGGTAGACACTTGCAGAGGAGAGACTGCCAGTGGAAGAGGCACCAGATACTCCTTCGTGAATCCACCGCGGAGAGCCATCTGCAGCCCCACAGGGGAAGTAAGAAGGTCCTGTCCTTGAGTGGAAGAATCCATCCCTGCAGTTCATGGCCTTGAGCCCTTAGCTTCTAGAATTCCTTTTTTCCTGGTTTGTTCTTCTCCTGAATTAAAATTAGATTTTTAAAATCTTAGTATCTCCAGTATTTAACATAACTAACTACAAGTATGGCAAAGAAAAAAAAAAAAGAGTGAATAAGGGAATGAATGGATAATAGTTACTATGACAACTAAAATATATGCTACACTGTGAGCAGTGGTGTACTAACCCACCACTCTTTCCATGTTTGTCCCTAGAAGTGGCATGCTTGCCTTCCCACTGTGGGGTAGGAGGATGAGGAGGCCAGGGGCCCAGCAGCCTCAGAGAGGTGGCCAGCACCCCATCGACTTGTGCCTGTCCTTCGGTTCTGTAGCTGAACCTCCCTGCCACACCACTGGCCAAGTCAGACTGCCACAAAACACTCCCCTAGAGAGACCTGCAAGCTATGGTTCTTTCATTATAAATGATTTCTGTGATGGGGAGAGAGAGGGGACTATTATCCTAAAGGCAAACTCATTCATTTTCGATATGGCAAAAGAAAATAAAAGCAAGGGAAAGCCTAGTTCATAAATTCTGCCTGTTCTATGTGACTTTGTGTTATGAGCGAATGAGTGATTTTTTCTAATGATAAAGAAGGTTCCAGGGCCCTGAAACTTGGAGACGGCTGTGCCCGTGTTGATAAGCTTCTCCTCTGCTTCCACCTACTTCTCCACAAAAGTCTGCCCTTGCAGGCACTCGCGTGTGCACACACACACACAAATGCACACGATCCACGTGGGTGCTTTCTTCCTTGCTGCAGTTAATTTGTGCTTCCTTTTGCTGGTGTCTGCTTTGGCTGATGCTAAAGTGAGTACCGTAGTCTTCCTTTGGGATCCTTAGGAAAACTCCAGCAAGTTGGAGGAGACCAGGACATGGGATCTGAAAATTGACAGTGGGTGCCAGCTGGTTGAGGAACAATAGGTGGACTGCCTGCTAGCAGCTTGCCAGAGGCTGGGGACACACCCTCCTTAGGGGAGGCTGTCACCACACCTCCCGGATAGACATCTTTTTCTCTAGAAGAGGTGTATGAATATAAGACTGTGCTGAAACTGCCTTCTTAAAAATCATTTTATAAAAAACCCAAGTTCTTAGCTTTAAAATTGGAAGCCCCTGGAGCCAGAGTTATGGAGAGGTGGGGATACGAGCACCCCTAGGCCTTTCCAGGAGCCCCCATGGCTGACAATGCATCTTGTGGCCACTCATCATCCCCAAAGAGAATATCTCTATCATGTCCCACCGCATAGTTTGGGTGCTGAAAATAGCAGTGGGGGTGCTCACTGGGCTCCTAGGCAAGAGCAGGCATATTCTGGGGAGAATTCTTTAAACACTATGCTCCTGCCTGTCTCCCACTTCATAGGTGGGATTCAGTGTGTCTCATTTCTTCAGTGCGCTTCCTGTGTGCTCTCAGTCTCTTTCTACTCCTTCCTCACCTCGCCTCCATCTCCCTACTTTTGCCATCTTCATTTTCTACAGTCTGTGTCTGCCTTTCCTTCCCACGGTCTCCCTCTTCCTCTGGTTTTTCTCTGTGAGTCTCTCAGCCTTCCTCCTCATCCTCAGCCTTCCTCTTGTTTCCTCTTTGTACAAGGGGTACAGATTGTGTACCCCTTGAAGCTTGTGCCCTAGGTGGAACCCCAGAAGGAGATCTTGTTTGGAAACAGGGTCCTTGCCACTTAACTTATTAAAAGGTGCCATACTAGAGCAATGTGGGCCCTGAACCCACTGTGAGAGTGTTCTGAAGGGGGGAAAAGAAGGGACACAGAATAGACCTGCCAGGAAGAACCCCACCTGGCCACCAAGGCAGAGACTGAAATGGGACATCCACAAGGCAAGGACACCCAGGCTGCACAGGGACCTGGAAAGTGGTGGAAAGAATTATTCCCTACAACCTTGAGAGGAAGTACAGCTCCTCTGGGGTCTTGGTTTGGGATTTCTAACTTCCAGAACGGTGAGAAAATACGTTATTTCAAGTCTCCCAATTTGTGCTACTTGTTATGGAGGCCCAAGGAGATGAGTACATTAGTTGTCATGTTCCTGCACACTTCTCTTCCATATCAACAGCCCTTGTTTTGCAGATTCAAGCCACTGACCTCACTCCCTGCAGCTTTGGCATCTGCTGCTGTCAGTTCTTTCTCTGTAAGGGGAAAGGCTCTATCCACCAGACTCACAGCTCAACTGCCACGCAGGCTGCTTCTTGACTCATGGGTGCCAGGGGTCACAAGTATGTCATGAGGGGAGACTGTTTTCTGACCAATTTGCCTTCTCGGGAATGGGAGGAAGGCTCCAGAACTTGGGTGGTAGATCACCCTGTGGCTGCTAGTGGGTCTTTTAGCCCTCTGTGCTCCAAGGTCTGCATGGATAAAGGAAGGAAACCACTTCCATCTTGCCCACCGTTAGGATCAAAGGACCTCCACAAGGTTCTTTACAGCCCCTCCCACTCCAGATTAGGAAGCTGGGGTGAAGTATTTCCTGACCACCTGGAAGGAGGCTGGAACTCTTCTCACTGTTACTGAGTGTTATGGGATTCTTAAGAAACCTTGGGCAAGTTCCATTTTTAAGTGAGGGAAACTAACTGACTTGATGAAATCCTAAGAAATACCACTTGCATAAGAATGACAAAGGTTCTACTTAAATCCAGATTTCCTGGTGTCCATTCTTGAGATTATTTTTGTATATCACACTGCAACCTATTATTTATTGATTTATTACTATTTTTTAATGGTAGACTTCCTTTCCATTTGAAAGTATTTCTCTTACCCCTCAGGAGAAGCTACTAACTCAGCCTGATCTGTGTGAGGTCTGGATGAATATTAACAACAGTCCCAGAAGTCACTGAGGAGACATTTTCATGGGACAGTTCGTGAGTGCAGACTAAAGCCTATCAGGGTGAAGGATTTGTAAAATTGAAGTTTAAGCCATTGTAGGGGAGACAAGAAATACAATGCCATGGTTTGAATGTGTCCCCAAAGTTCATGTGTTAGAAACTTAATCCTCAGTGCATCAGTGTTGGGAATGGAAATGGGGCCTTGTAAGCAGCTTGGCCCTTATGAATGGATTAATATGGTTACCATGGCAATGGACTGTTTATTCCAAGAGGGGGTTGACTACAAAAGTGAGTTCAGCCCTCTCTTGCCCTCTCCCTTCTACCATGGGATGACATAGCGCACAGGCCCTCCACAGATGTCAGTACCAAGCTCTAGGACTTCCCAGCTTCCAGAACTGTGTGCCAAATAAACATCTGTTCTTTATAAATTAACTGGTCTCAGGTATTCTGGTATGGCTGCAGAAAATAAACCAGTACACACTGTAGTCAGGAAAGAAGCAGTACCAAATTCAGGAGCCACTGTGGGCTTGGAAAGTGTACAAACCTGGGCCTGAGTTCTCCCTGGGGTGGGGCAGTTTGGAGTCTGAGTTTTGTCTTCATAGCATGTGCACACATGTGTATGAAGTGTATGTGTCAGAGTGAATTTTTATGTCGTAGGTGTCTTCTAAAGATGCAGGTGCTTGAGAAATCACCCCTTTCTCCCTCTCCTAATTCCTTCACCAGTTGTTCATCCTTCTGCTGAGCTTTCCTTTTCTCCAGGAGTGATGGGAGCACTGCTTCCTTGTTCGGCCATTGCCTGACAGCCGGCTAACGGCTGAAGAAGCAGCCCTTCTCTTTCCCTGCTTTAAGTCCCAATTGTGTCTCCCATCTTCCCACCTTGAGTGTGATTGTGGTGAAGAAAAGCTCATGAAAAGGAAAATCAAACTTTGGGTAATTACGGCTCATCATTTGTTTATCTTTAAGTCCATATTGGAGGAGCATTACTCACGCAGAGGATCCTGGCAAAGGCAGATGTATCATTTATACTGAAGTATATTATCTGCTAGGATATTTATGATGAAATGAGTTTGCCAGCCATCGTCTATCAGGTCATAAACATCTTACTCACTTTTGAAAAATGACTTTTAATACGATCGTGTTGCAAGATTAGAGTGGATGTGCCTTTTTTTACCTCTGCTGCTCCCAGAAGCTGGGTGAGCAGGCCTGTGCCCCCAGGGTGGTAGCTGTGATCCTGGCCTCATTTGTGCCTCCTTCCCTCAGTCCAGAGTCCATATCCTCTACACTGTTGTGTTCTCTTTGTCCAACACAGCGCCTGGCACATGGTTGATTGTCAACAAATGCCTGTTAATCAAATTGAACCAATTCATATAGTAGCCTGTTCATCTTTGAGGTTCATGACTCCATACAACTTTGGGGGAAAAAGAAAAATACTGTTGTAGTCATGATTTTCAAGGGAACAGATTTAATACAGGGCACATAATTTATAGGATTATTTTATAATATTCACCCAAAGAGTCAAATGCAGACGAGTGTAGGAGATCTGTTCATACACTAGAGACCCAAAGAATCCAGCTGAGGGTGCCATGTGTGGGCTGCTGCCTGAGTGGGGACAGCCACACCCAAGCCTCTCTCCATGAGTCAGCGCTATTCCTGGACTGCAGAGGGAGAGAACCAGGCCTTACCAGGAAGAGATTCCAGCTGGGAAGCCATATCATTTTCATCATTTTGTTGGGTTGAATTTTATTCTATTTTGTTTTGTTTGATTATGTTAAATCTGAGGGCATGAGCATCTATTTAAAGATAGCAAGATATATCATGGTAGCCATTTTGGGTTTACTACTGTCTTGTTTTGAAGTCCTTTATTGCATTCATTGCTTAATTTTATTGTTTCTATTCTGTTCTGTTCAGTTTTTATTATGTCTGAAAGTATCTGCAGCTACTTGACGACAACAAAAGGCATTATCGTAACTATTGTTGGTTTCGTAAGGTTTTGAAGTCCTGTATCACTTATACTGCTTTATTTTGATTGGTTTTATTCTGTTTTATTTTCCTTGGTTTTATCCCCTTAAAAAAAAAAAAAGAATCCAGCTGAGGGCCTGGATCCCGTGGCAACGTCCTGCACAAGTCCAGCTGAATATCTAGAGCCCACAGCAATGTCTCATGCAAGTCTGTATCAAGGATCTGCATGGGGAAGGCCCAAAGGCTGAAAAGTCTTTGCCAGCAGGATGAGGGATCTGCATTGGAGCCAGGAAGTGAAGCTCAAGGTAAAGACCAGAGATCCCCCAAAGAGAACCTCAGCCATCCTCAGCGACAAGGAGGACCTGAGCTCCTCTGATGATGAGAACAGCTGAGTTCATATCAGGAAAGCAGTTCAACAAGCTTCTCTAAGAAAATCAACCGCACACCATCTACCCCTCCAGCTCTCTTTTACACAGTTGGCAACAATCCTCATGTGGGCCTTCCACCCCAGAACCATGCTGGTTCACTTCAGCTGGGTGTCATAAGCTGACTATTAGTTAATCCACCACAAATACCGTCACCTGAAATAACTAATTCATTGTCACATTTTCTCATTATACATTTGCTCATTTGTCTAATGAATACTTACCAAGAGTTGTATGCAAGGCCCCATGTAGTCTAATACAATAAAAAAGACAGCGTTTCTACCTTTAAGCAGCCAGTGGCTTAGCATTGAATGTAAGAAAGGAAAATAAAGCCATAAAAATACAGTAGGTGGGTGGTTGAGGATGAGCAGATCACCCCTGCTCGGAGGCACTGGCAGGCATGGGTATTTGAATAGGATTAGAATGTCTGAAGTATTCTTTGTTTGCTGGAAAATTAAATTAAAGATAATCTCACTTTAGTAAAAAAAAAAGTGTACATAGCAAGTAGAGTGTAATAGTCTATGGAAGAATTAAACAAGGAAGTCTCAGGGAGGGCGGGCAGCGGGTATTTCAAGGCTCTGTTATGGAACCGAGACCCCTTGAGAGTTCCCCTTCACTATGGCCTAGTGCCCATGGTCCTTTGGTTTTCTGTCCAAGCCTTGAATTTCCAGGATACATAACATGACTAACATAGCTGATCGTAGGAGGCAGCCCCTGAGTCATTAGCTGTGGCCGGAGGGACTGTCTCCAAGAGCATGGCAGCTAAGACCTCCTGGGCAGTGACAGTCATTGGTAGGGGATGGGGCTGGGCAGCCCCTCTGACCAGGAGGGTCAGTTACCAAAATTGCTAAATGTTCCTCTTGTTAACCTGCCTTCCCCACGTGTCATCCCAGACAGTGGAGCACAGCAGGGGTGAAAAACACCTGCCCGGCAACACAATTTCTTCATGGCCAAACCCAGTAATTTCTTCCCTGCAGCAGAAGTTCATCTCACCCTCTGGAGTTTGTGTTCCTTGTTGCTTGTTGTGATAATCCACAGGCTAAATACAGTCATCTTTCTGTCTCTTCCCACTTTTTTCCAGACCAAATAATTGATTCTTTCCACCCACTGTGGGCTCCCTTTCCCAGCTCCGGACTTTGTGGACTGTTCTTGGGCTCCTCCGTTCCTGCATTTCTTCCTGCTTGCTGTTTTATACCCTCTGAAGCCCCATGTTTTCCCCAGTAATTTAGCAAAGTGGACTTTGTGTCCTTATCTCAGTGGAAGATCAAATAGAGACACTTTTCTCTCCAGGAGCATCTATGTCTCAGTGGGGAAGTTGTTCTAAGGCTGGTGGGGTGAGGTGGCAGGTCACCCTGGATCCCTCTAGGCATAAAGAATGGGCCCTGCCAAGGTGGTGTTGGGGGGTCAGAGTGCAGCCTGCTTGTCTCACTTGACCTTTATTCACGTAGGAAATGTCTGGGGTTGTGCTCAACACTTCCATTGTTACATGGGAAAGAACAGGCATCTTGCCCATCTTGCCAAAGCTATTATGAAGGAGCCCTGGGTCCCCCAACATTTTATTCCCTGCTGGAGAAAATTGTCTGTATGCATGTCCGGTCTATTCTATTCCAGAAGCAGTGGGGGTGGGGGTGGGGGCTTGACTTTTTATCAGCTGTAGTTCATTTGTAAATTATTAACTTTCCAAAAGCCAATATTTGCTCAAGGCCTTCCAGGCCATCTGGAGCATCGGAGCTGTGCTTGGGAGATTGGGAGATGATGGTGTAGAGAGTTGGAGTTGGGGAAGGGTGGCACTTGCTGTTATTTGTGAGGGAGGTTGTTCTCAGTCCCCAGGACAGGGTCTGAGGCCGCAGCCCAGCCCTTTCTCAGTGGGCAAGGAGAGCAGCAATGGCAGGGTCCATATGGGACTAAGGGTCCACTCTGCCCAGACCTATGCTGCCAGCTAAGTATTGAAGGCAAATGCATTTCTGAGGGTAAAATGAAACAGGAAATCCTGCACAGTGTACTAAGAGCAATTCCAAGGTACTACAGTTCCCCTTTGGGTCTCTGAAAGCTACCCGTGTAAGGTCAGTTCCTTCGCCAGTCTCCCCTACAAGACTGGGAATATCTCAGAAGCAGAAAGTGTGATGTAATCATCTCTGAGTCTTCAGGCTCATCCAGGGGCTGGGATTTATCAGGCACACAGCAAAATTTTTTTTTTATCTTTGGTGCTGGGGGTGGAATCCAGGACTTTGTGCATGCTAGGCAAATGCCCCATACTGAGCTGTAACTTCCAACCCTACACAGTGAATTCTTGATGAATGAGCAACTTAGTCTGGTTCTTCAGGGGTCTCAGGACCAAAAGTCAGCCCTTTTGAAGGCAAATCTTTAACTCAGTCTCTGTATGTTCAAACACAATACAGTAAGTGTGTTACAAGCCAGTTTATTGAAAATTGTACATTGCCACCATTTCCGAGTAATGACGTGTCAGTGATACCTCTCGGTCTTTGTGGAGACAGTGCACACGGTATTCCCTGTCTTACAGGACACAGTCAGTAGCTCCAGTCACCTCACTGAGCAATTTGGGGCTGAAAAATAACCCAGTGTTTCTTCTGCCATCGTTGGAGAGTAGAAGGTTATGAAAAGTGGACGGAGTATTATTAACAAAGACAAAGGTATCATTTTAACTTTTACTAAAGCTATGTACTACAATACAGGAGAGATTATGTACGAGGCAAGACAAACCATTAAACAAACATTACCATCACCACCACCACCAACAAAACTTCTCAAATAAACAACCAAAGTCATTGGTGGTGGGAGGATTTGAATTTTAACCAAGCATTTTTACTTCATAATATGTATCTTGGGTAAATTATTTAAATAACTCCAAGACTCAGTTTCCTCCTGTGTAAAATGGGATATACTCTCTATCTCATAAGCTTACTGTGAGTACTAAATGAGCTAATACCTGGAGCAGATGCAGAATAGTACCCAGCACACAGTAGTAGGGATTATCTGAGAGCTATTATCCTATGTCATCACTGTCATCATCTCCACCACCATAAAGCCCAACTGAGAAAATATACCTTGAGGACCTTACATATACTTGCAGGTAAAAGGTAAAAAAAAAAATCTAATTACTGTTCACAATTAGAGTTAGAAATGATAAATGGAAAGTTTTTAAGTTATGTAAAAATCAAGAAGACCTTGTGATGACAGTAATCAAAATCGGTATACTCTGGGCTGCTTTCGTTTCACGAAAAAGAAAGAGGTAACAAACAAGATTCAGTTGGAGGGGGGCACTTGTATTGTACCAGTTATAATGCTAGGGGATTTACAAGCACTTTTTCTGTGTAGGTTAATAATCCTGATTTTATAGATAATGGCCCCAAGCCATTATGTACTTGTCTGGTGGTCATACTGGTTAACGGTGTCAAGAGCTAAAGTTTCAATCCACGTGTGCTTAGACTTCACAGCCTGTGCTCTTTCTGTTTTCCAGAATCTAGCTTAAAAAACCAAAAGCTTCGCAGAGCCCTTCCCTTCCCTTGCTGTGTCTGAAGGCAGCACATCTTGGCTTTTGTGGAGCTTCTCTGTCTGCCAAAGAGGGGTGTGGTCCAAAGTGCAGCTCCACAAGCGTATGTATGACTTCGGAGTGCCGAGCACCACGTTATGATCTGGATATGCATGGTGGCTAAGGCATGGGGGCAGCTATCCTTGAGGACAGCTCATGAGTCCTGCAGAGGCAGAACACATGTAATCTGATGATGTCAGCATAACCATGAGAGACAAAGGGCAGATATGTGCACAGGGAACTGTGTGAGGACAGAGGAGGTATGAAGGAGTCTGGTCCTGGAAGGGAGATTCTCTGGCAGAGAAGATGTCGGAACTGAATGTTCTGTGTTAGCAAGAGCCAGCTGAAGGAAGGTGGGAAGAAGTCTCAGAAGAAGAGAGAGAGAAAGTACAAAGTCACAGAGGGGAGGAACAGCAGAGTGTGGGCAAACCAGGCTATTTAGTGTCCCCAAAATGGGAAATGTGTACAGAAGTGGGCAGATCATGAATGGAAGGGTGAGTAGGGTTAGGGCTCAGAAAGTTCTGGTATGCATGTTGGTGAGCTTGGACTTTATCCTGCATAGGCTGGCAGAGGAGTGACAGGTGGGGGACAAAGCTGGAGTTGAGAGGAGCCAGGTTGCAGGAAAGGGCACCTGCTGGGTGGCATTATGCTTTGGATCTGGAACATTCCCCAAAAGGTTCATGTGTTCAGCAGGGGGCTTTGGGAAGGCAACTGGATCATGGGGGCACTGCTCTCTTTAGTAAGTGAATCCAATGAACAGTGCCGTGATGAATGTGTTGCTAGGAGGTAGGGCCTGGTCAGAAGAGATGGGTCGGGGGTGTGACCTGGAAGTGCGGGTCTCCCTCCCTCTGCTCTTTTGGCTCACTGCTTCCTGGCCAGCATGACATGAGCAGATATCCTCTAGCAGATCTTTCTGCCATGCCCTTTATGTCTTGGTGCCAGCAGACTATGGACTGAATTCACTTAAAAACTCAGAGCCAAAATGAGCCTCTCCTCCTTTGAGTTGTAGATGTTCGGCATTTTGTCCCAGTGATGGGAAAGTGACTAAGACAAGTGACCACTATCTAGGGGAGAAGATGATGACAGCAGTGATGGGAATGAAGAAGAAGCAGAGTCTGTGGAAATGTTAGAAGAATAAGCTTTTGGGATTTGCAGGTTGACTGCATGTGTGTGTGGTGATGTGGGGAGAGACCAAGGTTGATTTCCAAGACATTTGCCTTGAACAACTAGGAAAATGATGGTGCCATTAACAGGCTATTAAGAGGAAAGGAAGGCTCTGGGGAAAGAAGGCTTACAGGATTCTTGTTAGGATCTTGAATATGGGGTGCTTGTATGACACATATGTGGGGTGGAAGTGCAGCTACAGTGATAAGGCCGACACTAGGAGGGAATCAGGGCTGGCAGCCAGCACCAACCCCAGCCACATCCAAGCCCAGATACTAGCAAGGCCTGAGCACCTCCCTGGGCACACCTGCCTCGCCTCTTGCTCTCTGTTTGCATGTTGTATTAGAGCGATCTTACCATGTAGAGAACAAACAACCTCTCTGAAATGTTCCCACTGGGCTGCTCTACCTTGTGCTCTACCTTGTGTGGTCCCCCTTTTTGAAAGCAGCTTACATTTTCTTCATCCAGTGAATTTTCACTCAGCCTTCAAGAAGCAGTTTAGCCTTTGGGAATCAATATTCAACAGGTATCCCCCAAGATTCTCCTAATGCGCAAGGCAGACACACAAACTGGTTTTGAGACATGGAGTTACACCAGTCGGAACTACCGACATCAGTGGGTCTTTTTCTTCCCTCCTACCTTCTCTACTTTCCAAGGTGTTTTCAAATCTTCTTCTGGAGGCTGCAGGTCTGGGCACTGCAAGGCCAACTGCAGTGGCTGCAGATCAAACGTCTCCCCTCCCAACAGGCTCCGTGTGGAGTGCCCAAGCCACCTGCACAGGGGCTTCTTAGCTGCTCCACTGCAGTGTGTGTTGGCTTATTGAAAATCAGTAGCAGGTCAGAAATGACAAACTCACACAGGAGAACAGTGTCATTTGGGCTCAACTGCTGTGGAATTAATACCTTTGATGGTAGAACATAAAAGAACTAGGAAGGAAGAAATTCTGGGGAAAAAAAAGGAAGGATGAAAGAAGAAAAGGAGAGAAAGCAAGAGAAGAAAAAGAAATGAGGAGGGGGGAAGGAAGGGAGGAAAGAATGAAAGAGAAAAAAAGAAAAGGATGGAAGGGAGGAAGGATTTGTTGAGTTTTCTATGTACCAGACTGCACAAAAACTGCACATCTATAGATTCATTCGACTCTCACCCATCAAATGCCTACTGAGTTCCAGATATTGTAGGCACTGGGAAGACACAGATGGGGACTCACTTCTCCAAATTTTGTAATAGCTACAGTCTGGCAGTGGGTTGGGCAGACAATTACCTAATGGATACACCATGCAATCACAAAAGGCTTATGAGTACAAAGTACAGAGAACAGCTTTTTCTGGCTAGGGAGACATTACAGAAGGCTGATAGGAGTCTGTAAGCAGAGATGGGATAGAGAAATATCTAAAGCAGAGATTAGAAGGAACCAAGGCATGGCAGCCCACGCAAGCCTCTCTGTTTGGGGATTATTGAGTATGTTGGCACAAAGTGACTCCTATTTTCTGGAGTCCAATATATTAGCTCCCTGAATATTTGCTTTCTTTATTTGCTTTTAATAATTAAACACTGAGAAAGTAGTTTTGATTGTCAGCTTTACTCTTGGGGTTAATTAGAAATTTCCAAATAATGTGCCCAATGCTTGCTTTTGTCCCAAGCTTGGTTCTTTTCTTTCTTTCTCTTTCCCCAAACACTGATTTCTCCAGAGAGCTTTTGTGGGAGAATTGACTGGAGCTAATTATTCCAGATAATTAAGATCACTAAGCAAAGCAATTTAATTCTTTCTATTTTTTCTTTGTGTTTTGAGAGATGTTAATGTCTGCATAATATGCCATCAATAAAACTCCTTTTAAAAGGTTAAGTTGGCCAAGCACAATATTGAATAGAGAATGACTAGGAGCAAATGAAATCCAGTAAAGGTATTTAGAAGAGTAATGAAGTTTATTTGAGAACAAATGACTTTTCCTTATGAGAGTTTGCTTTTCTATGGCTCAGGGCTGAAATGGGGAACAGAGCCAGCCCAAAACAACTGAGTTAGGCTGAAGCTCTTTTTTCGTGACCTCCCACTTTCTCTGTGCTCACCCTTCACTATTCCCACCCCTTTTCCTTTTTCTCCTAGGCATAAGATTCTTATAATAACTGACATCCTATTTGGCCTCTTTCTCCTCCAAGCAAGTGTCTCTCCAAATGTCAATTCTCTTAAGTATCTACTAGTGAAAAATAAGTAACAGAACCCCTGTGACCATCTTTGGGAGGAAAGCTGAAATACAGTGTTGAAAAAAACAACTTGATTTTGTTGACAGTGCTTAAACATTTGGAGACTTCATAGGCCCAGACTTCAGCCTTCTAGGAGCCTGGGATTCCTGCATGGTAGCAATCAGCTAGAACAGGGCAGCAGCTGTCCCCTGCGGGCTCCAGTGGCGTACGTCCCACCCAGTCGGCTTCCCTCACTGTCTTCCCGGCTTGCTCCTATAAGCTTTAAGGTTTCAAACTTTGATGGAAACTATCCTTCCCCTTTTCTCTTTTTCTCATTACCCAAACTAGCATCATCTCTTTTCTTGGACAGATTTTAATTTCATGATAGGCCAAAAATCTGATTAAACAAATCCATTTACTTAGAGGAAATGATTGATAGTCTGCCTAATCCCAAGGATATTACATTTTCAGATGATTTCACTTAGATCTCCAACTGTGAACACAGAGAATCCCATGTAGAAGGGAAATGAAGGATCTGAGGTAGGGCAGGAAGAGTCTTGCTGGGAGTCAGGCTTCCCCAGGTCATATCCAGACATTTTTGAGGTTATGATGGGCTTTTCCAGAAGGACCATGAGGTTTGCATCAAACAGGTCTGGGTTCACATCTGGACCATCTCTCCTTGTTTCTGTTTTTGGGATTTTTTCACATAGTTATTGAGCCTCAGTTTTCACATCTGGAATATATACTTTATTCCCAGGATTGTGGAGAGGCCCCCCTGAGATGGCATATGTGAAGCTTTTGAACCTGTAGCTACCTAAGGCAGGCTACTATTTCCATGGCCACTGTACTTCAATTCTGAGTATGTCTGAATGACTGCATAATCACAGACTCATCTTCCACCTACAAAGCCTCCCTTCTTTGTTTGTTTCTTTCCTTCTTTATTTTGGGTTTTCAAGACAGGGCCTTGCTCTGTATTTAGGATGTACTTAGGATGGCCTGGGACTTGAGGTGATCCTCCTCCTGCCTCAGCTGCCAAGCGCTGTGATGGCAGATGTGCGACACCATGCCTGGCTCCTTAAATGTCAGAAGACACATTTACTGTTAAAAAGCACATGCTTAAATGATCTGATTTGGTGATTTATACATATAGACACATCCCTGGGCAGAATGTGGACAAATATAATTCACCTGAGATAGGTGATTAGGGTGTGGCAAAACTGGCTGGGGAGGTGAGTGCGGTCTATTAATTACAAAATCCCAGGGTACATGCTCAGAGCAGCCCCCAAAACCCTGCACATGGAGTTCTCACCCCGATTTCAGTAGAAGGGCCTAGCCCTGACGTCAGCCTGAGCAGCGGGTGACACAGGACAGTCCGCGCTGAGATTTTAAGAGCTGCTGTCCTCTCGCTGTAGGCTGTGCTTCTTTTCCTGCTTCTACTTGGTCCAAACTCGCTTGGCAGAGCCTGCTTCTTTTCCTCTTTAATAAAACTTTGCTACCATTTGAACTTATCTTGACCAATTCCTTGCTCAGGACGGAAGGAACCCAGAAATCACCTTCAGAAGGAGGCTTCAGCACCCTAAAATCCAATAACATACCCACTCACTCACTATTTTGATCAGAACGCCCATTTACTGAACACCCTTCACAGGGTGCAGTGTTAACCGGCTGTCACTAGGGTATGTTGCAGTGAGAAGCCTTACAATCGATGTTCGTCATTTATATCATGTGCTGGTTGCAAGCTGAGCTCTGTCTCCTTGGATCCAGGATGAAAGAGCAGCTCTGAGATACACTCTTCTCATTGCAGAGTGGGGAAGGGACCAGGTGAGATCATACAATGCCTCTCAAAGCTTCTTTCTGGACCTGGCAGATTGTCATTGTCACCCAGATTTCATTGATCAAAACAAGTCACATAAGCATGCTTGGTGTCCACAGGCAGGGTCCCCGTCCCTTGGGAAAGCACTGTGTGTCACAACAATGGGAAGAAATGGTAATCCTCTTATGGGAAAGGGGACGCCAGGTGTTTGGGGACAGTATGCTAAATGCTGGGCATAAAGGCATGAATGAGAGATGGAATATTCTGTCAAAGAACACAGTGCTCAGGGAGGAAGATGGACTTGCCAACGACCACAGTGAAATTCAATTAATGGCTATAAGAGCTCACAGTGAGCATTGTTCTCAGTAATTTACATGTATTAAATAATCTGATCCTCACACAGCCGTGTGAAGCAGAGACTATTATTATCTCCACTCCATTTCATAAGGGAGGTACAGAGATACCCAGCAATCCAGAAAGATCTGAGCCAAGAGCACAGCAGCCCTGAGTAGCAGAGGTGAGACCTAAAGACAGGTTGTCTGGCTCGCGAGTCCTCCTGCCAGGGCCCTGTACTCCCTCTGGAGTGGACGGTAGCAGATCCCAGTGGGCTCCGGGGCACAGGGTAGGGTGGGAAAGTGGTGACAGGAAGCGATCCTTAGGATAGAGGAGAATTCAGCCATGTGAAGGACAAGGCGTTCCTGCTGGTTAGCGGAGAAGCCCAGATGGAGAGAGGACAGTGTCAGGGAGAGGCAGCATCAGGACCAGTGAGCCTCCACTTTGGAGGTGGAGCTGAGGAGTGAGCCCTGGAGAGGGACCAGTCACAAGGCGAGATCTCTAAGTCCCTAGGGGAGCACTTAGGGTGTCTTAGGAGTAAGTGTGTACAAGCAGGGAGAGCATTCTCTAGGGCAATAGGCCCATCTCCCCTCTCCCCCAAAGCGGATTCCCGCTAGCAGTGAGTCTTCCTGTCCTCGTGATCACGTCTTCCCAGCCTGCGCCTCTGTCTCCAGGTGCGGAGCTCGGCGTGGGGTGGGAAGTCCACCGGGGCAGACAGTCCAAGCAGGTTGCAGTACTTCCCACAGAGTCACACTGTGTCCCGCAGGTCTGCAGACACACTGGGCAGTTTCATTTTCCCTAAGAAGCAAAATCTCAGCAGTCTTATTTTTCTCAAGGGTAGAGTGCTGAGTGTTACTTATTTTTCTGACTCTGAATTCAGTGGTGTCTTTTTTCCTGTTTCCTGCTGGCAGATGATTTGCTCTTGAACAATTAACAGACCAAAGGTTGTGTTTCTTCCCACCAGGCACCCTTGGGAGCCCAGGAGGGGAAGGGCTTTCTTCTTGATCTCATTACTGCTGTCCAGTGTGGAGAAGGATTAATTAGCCCACCAGGCTTAGCTTCATTACCCGGAAGAAAGAAAAGCCAGGGATGGTGGAACTCAGACATGAAGCAGGGGAAGGGGTCAGAGCTCAGGAGCCTTAGAAGCATTTCCAGGACTTGTCTGGGCCGCAGTGGCAAGGGGATGATCTGGTACACGCCGGCCACACATCCTTATGGCCCTCCTTTCTTCATCCTCAGGGTTCACACTTTGATTTGACTTTGAGCTAACTCTGCAGAGGCCAATAAGAAACAGTCTCTCTGCCTCCCACAGAGTCCCTAAGAAGACCTGGGGAGCAACATCAGACCTACTTCCCAGGGTTGTGGTGAAAATTCATTAACCGGGCACTGTCTGCGGAAGCTCTCTGTAACAAAGCATTATGCAAATGCTAGGGATTATCATTTTAGTGTTTGACATTCAGGCATTCAAACAATAATCGAGCACTTACTAGGGCAAAGGACTCTACTTGGAGCCCAGAGTTATTCGAAAGAATTTGGAGACCAGACTTGGCCGCTTTGCTGTTGAGGGAGGTCCCCTGTGGCTGAGCAGTGAAGACAGATGCGAAGCTGTTTCATGACAACACTGGGACCTCAGAGAAGTCTGAGCTGACACGCTGGCCAGGGCTGGTTGCTTTGGCTATCCGTGGATGATTCTGATGCTCTTTCTGGCTTCCATATAACAGGATGTGGTGGAGGACTGACAATGCTGGCCATGGCCACATCTGGGGCAAGTGGTGATACATGTACTGGGCATTTACAATGCTTGGTACTGGGCACCAAATTTAATGATAAAAATTTCTGTTACAGTGGTTTAGCAACAGTTAGTATCAGTGTAGTCTTGTGTGGTCCAATGTAGAGGAGCTAAGTCAAGTTTGGTCTTGAATGATAGATAGGATTTTGGGATGGGGGGAGACTATTTCAGAATGCAGGGTGTGTGGTAAGATGTGGTGGGTGGGGCCGTGTAGGGGACCCTGAGCTTGGTTCAAAGCCAGGGTCTCCCAGGGCCTCCCTCTCCTGAAAGGTTTGAGTTGTCATGTATAAAATCATGGCCTTCCCTTGATGTTTTAAAATGGCTTTTAGAATTCTGCAAAACAATCCATCTATGGGCTAGATAAGCCTTCACCAAATTGTATTTATGGAGCAATAGTCCCATGGGCTGTTCTGTGAAAAATGATTCCTCGTCTCAATTCTGAACCCATGTATTGGTGAATTTCGATTCCTCTGCATCCATTCTTTCTTGAACACGCTCCAGTTGGTCCTTATTGTCAGTGGTATCTGTTTCTATTAGAATTGCCATGGTGAAGATGTTAAAGATGAGAAAAGGCAGATTCCATAGAGGTCTCAAAATAAAGGGCAATAGGACTGGTGACTAATTGCATTTAGGTAATGAAGGAAAGGCTCCAAGCAAAGATGAAAAATATTTTAAAGTAGCAGTTGGATAGGCTAAACCACGGTTGCATGGAAGGAAAAAGAGAAAGTGAGCTAGACAGGGAATGGGGAACAGGGCTGGAGAGGGCAGGTGCCGTCCTGTAGGGAAGGTGCTTATGGGTGCCAGGAAGAGACACAACCAGAGTATGCTCAGCTGTGAAAGTTTTGGTAAAGATGGAAGAAAAGATAGAGGAAATGAGGTGATCACAGCAGCAGCAATACTATGTTAGCATATAGAAAACCAACCATCTGGACTTGTGTTAGATTAAGAATTTTTACAGCATAAGAGGCTTTCTGTTTAAAAACTAAGTATTTTTGGGAAAAACCCTGGCTATGCTATTAAGGTACTAGTTTTCCCCACCCTAGGGAGGATAACTAGAATGATACACAGGGGAAAGTATACTGCCATTCAGCAATTCCTGGAGGTCCAGTGAGCCCAATAGGTGCCTGGTCCCTCCTGTGCCTGGCGCATATAGGGGCACCTTCAGCTTGTCCAACACTCCCTGCTCCACTCTGCTATGTGGGGGTCTGAGCTATTGGGGTCTGTGCCTAGATCCCCAACCTCCCAGACAAATGTGCAGCGAAGGCCCAAATAACTGAGACAAGCAGTATGATCCTTAGGGCTCCAGGAGGACCGAGATCCACTGCAGAATTCGTAACTCTGGTGGCTGAGCTGAGACTGCCTCAAGGCGGCCTGTATTTATTCAGAACAAGAAAGGGGCTTAGTGGAAGATGCAGGAAACCTGAGCAGGAACTTGGGAGGGGTTCAAGGACCCCTTCAAGCAACAGGTGATGAGAATTAGAAAAGTCTTCAGGTGTCCTCAGCTGTGGCCCTGATCCCCGAGGCATCTCCTCGCTCTCAGTTCAGCCATGCCCGGGCTATGCCACAGACCTGCACGTGTATTTGGCTTTAACAACTCCAACCCTGCTACAGCTGGGTAAGTTTAGGTTCCACCTCTTAGTGGAGTGTGCTGAGTATCGTGGGAGGAAGCAGATGGGACTACCTTCCTCAGTTATCACACTCATCTGATGGATCCAGGCCTTGTGGTTCCCTCCCTCAGTGCCACCAAGAGGGAAGATGATGAGGTCTTTCCCAGGCTGATCAAGGGAAGGTGGAAAGTTTGGGTGGAGGAATATTTACAATATCAGGAAAGAGATTTGCGATTGAGCTAAAAAATATTCAGTATATTCTTTTTAAAAAATATCCTGGTCAGTAATGTTAAGTGAAATAAACTGGACTCACAAGCTTAAATATCACATGGTTTCTCTTATATAAGAAATTCAAAATATAAATGAAAAACCAAACAAAAGATAGATAATAGGGAGCAGCCTGATAGATCTTGCAAGGGAAAAGAGGATCGATAGAGGGGAGGGAAAGGGGATGAAAAAAAGAATTAAGATGTCTTGTCCATGGACTGATTCCACACAAGGAATGTAATCACTATGTATTGCAAACATTGTACTGATAAAAATAAAAACAAAACAAAAATCCTCGTCAAATGCTGAAGAGAAGTTACCGAGGAAGGACTCAAGGGAGACAGTGGGAGGAAAGAAGAAAAAAGAGAGAAAGGGAGAAAAAGAGAGGAGAGAGAGTGAGAGAGCAAGAGACAGAGAGTTTTGTCATGAGCAGGACCCACAGGGTGGTCGACTTATCCAGGGCGCACCTAATGGAGCAAAACACGTGAACAGTTTGCACATTCACATTAATACAAGTGGTTCCATCTCCCCACCTGGGACTCCCTTGGAAGATGCAGTAGATTTTGACACCTGTCACATAAGCCCTCCCTTCCCCTTCTAACCCATGTGCATCATAATGTGTCATTTCACAGAGAGGGCAGCCTGCCTCCAGAGCCAGGTTCTGAGGCCTGGGAGTAGGAAGTCAGCCTTTGCTTCTCTGATCTCCATGGAATGATCATGAGCAAATGGCTTGACTTCTCTGGACTTAGCTTTTTCAACCTTTGCAAGGAGACTATGAGTCATTGTCTTTTGCCGGAAGAAGCTGAGTAGCGTGCCTGCTGAGCCCAGGCAGGAGGGGTAGACTGCAAGCTGTTCTCAGGAGCACAGATGCTGTAGAGGGTGGCCTTGTGATGGCAAACCTTTTAGATCTGTCAGTGATACCAATAGCCCGCTGCGGCACGTGTACCACAGGTTCGCCACTGCTGGTCTTGCCTGTCACAAAGGTCCTTCCTTCCTTTTTGGTTCCTTAGGATTTCCGAGCTCCCTTTGAAGTCAACAGGAGCCGCTTAGCTAACCTCGGAGTTGTGAGTTGGTGTGGCAAGAGGCCACCCGCCCCCGATGGAGTTCAGTCCACGGTAGCCCATTAGGGGATGACATGTATTTGGCTTCCCAATGCCACTGACAGCCCCCGCCTCCACGAAAGCATGGTGGGCCCGACCACAAGGCGGAGATGGAGGCGACAGGGTCCCATTCCCCACTCCTCTCGCAAAATCGTGCGGTAGACGAGACCTGTTCTCAGCACTGATCCTCCATCTGGAAGAGTGACACCACTGGGTTCTCGGAGTGGGTGAGGCGATCAAGGCAATGCACTCGGGCAACAAAGGAGCCCTAGGACGTGTGGGAGGAGCAGCTGGGAGAGGAAGAGGCGCCAGAATGGGAATCGGCCCTGAGGTGACCTGGTCGCAAGCTGTGTTGAGGGCTCAGGCACTGCGCATGCTCGCTGAGGGCCGGCCGTGGGCTGCAGCTGCAGACGCAGAGTGCACATTGGGCAGAGGAAGCTTTCAGTGAGCCTCGTCCTTGGGACCTTGCAGAGGTCTGAGACTGCAATGAGACACAAGGACCATTAGGTGGCGATGCACGCATGCCTTTTTTTCTTTTGGGTCCTGAAATGAGCACAGCACTGTGGGTTGGTCTCTGATCTCAGGCTTGCCCACAGTTCAGCCAGCACCCGGATTCCCCGAGTCTACAGAGCAGCCTGAGCAGACCCCCGCCCCCGCCAGCCTGCGCGGTGACGTGCGCGCGCGTGCGCATTAGAGATGCGGGGGGAGCGCTTGCATTTTTACTTCAATGTCAGCGGCCAGCAAATGAGGCAGCAGGGACGTGCTGGCAGCAAGTGACCACTCGGGCCACACTGTGAAAATGGATTGCCTGTCTTCTCGGCTTTATCTTCACTCGGGGAAAAGAATTAAATTAGATTTCCGGAGCCCTCTGGGTAGCCTACCGCTGGACAAGCTCACACTGGGCTGAAGACGCGGAGACCCCCTGCCGCGCCTCCCTTGTCTCCACAGAGACCGAGACTGAGATGGGGCTCCTCACACCGCCCCACTGCCTTCTGAACTCGTGGCCCCTCGGGTCCTTTTCTCCTCTCTGGGTCTTGCCTGACCTGATCACCAGTTTTGCACCAAGTGCAGGACATGCGCCAACTCCCAGTCTCCCCCTGAGCGCAGTGGCAGAGAAACAGAATGGGTCTGCTCCTCAGGAGGAACAAATTGAGGGGGAGCAAATTCTTGTTCCTAAATCAAAACAAACACAAAGCCTTGTTTGAAAGGAAAATGCCTCCTGGTGAAAGCAACACTTCAAACTGCTGAAGAATTAGTTCCCTCTTCTCTGGCGACCACCCTGTCAGCAAGTTGCTTGATCTGATGCTTACAGAGCCTCCAGTTGAGTACCCAGGAAGAATTCCTAGCTGAGGTCAGAACCAGCCTGCAGTACTGGCCCACTGCTCTGCAGTCAGTTATACTTGGTTAGAGATCTACTAGCCCCCCAACCCCCACCCTGGAAACACACCCACTGCTAAGATGACACCCAGCAGTACAGCACTCCCTGGACAAGCCCGGGTCAGGCAGTTTCCGGTGTGGGTGTGGGCGGAAGTGCCTTTCTTTGCTTCCCTGTGTGAACACAGGGGTACCCGTGTGTGTGGGGGGGTTTATCCTGCAGGAGGATGGTGGAGGCTGCTGCATTCTGTGCACTTATAAAATTTGAGGCTTTTTCATCAAATACAGTGCAAAAATAACTAGCAAGTGAAATGTGGTAGAGGAGAGAAGAAACACCACCAGGTGAATAATGAGGTTTCAGCTGAATCAGGCAACTGCGGCACCTGGGGAGCAGGAAGGTGCATGCTGGGATAGGGCCTCACTCTGCAGTGAGCTTTGATGAAAGGATTGATTGTTTTCAAGGTATTTAATTTTTTTAAATTGAGATGCACTTTAAACTCCATAAAAATCCACCCATTTAAAGCACACAGTGCAATGGTTTTTAGTATATTCACAGAGGGTTGTGAGCATTACCAAAATCTAAGCTTAGAACATTTTTGTCAACCCAGACAGGGCCCCTGTACTAATGAGCAGTCACCCCATTTCCCACTCCCACTCCCCAGCCACTTATCTACTTTCTGTCTATATAGACTTGCCTGTTGTGGGTATTTGGGAGCATACAGTACGTGTTTTCACTTAGCATAATGTTTTCAAGGTTCAGCTGTGTCATAGACGATGTCAATACTTTATTTCTTTTCATGATAAAAAATCCTATTGTCTGGATAGTCCAAATTTTTACATCCATTTAGCTGTTGATGGACATTTGGGTTTTCATTTTCTGGTTATTGTGAGTAATGGTGCAATGGACATTTTTGTGTGGACCCAATGCTTCTTTTCCCTTGGGTACTAAGAGTGGATTGCTAGGCCATGTATCATCTCTGTGTTTAACTTTCCGAAGAACTGCCAGACCGTTTTCCAAAATGGGCACCTTATTCCTTTACCACCAGCAAAGAAGCAGGTCTTTGATTTCTCCACATCATCTTTCTCTGTCATTTTGATAGACATTCTGGTATCCAGTATCTGGAGCCAGTTTGTATCTGCTCACTAGAACCAGCCAACAGTTAAACATGGCTATTATTAAAATTAAATTACATAAACTTATAATTTAAAAATTTATATTAAAATAGTGATTTCCTAACTTTGCAAAAATATTCCTAGTTATTTGAACATGTATGACTTTTTTCTAGGTTCTCAAGGTTATTCTCATCTGTTTTATTTATGTGGTGGAAACGCTGTATTACAGCACATGACTTTCCAGGGTCTTATCATATCACATTGGTACCTTGAAATTGGCCACGGTGGGGATAGTGATAGAATGGAAACCAACACATCCTGTAGATTAGGACTTGTTCTTTTTTGCAATGTTGATTGTTAGACTTCACCAACATGCTACTGGGAGGAGAGGTAGGCAGAACACCGGAAACCAGGCAGTTCTGCAAGTGTAGCACAAGGGAGACAAAAAGACATGGTGATGTGAATGTTTCTGGTCTCTGACACATGCCTGGAAGCCCTGGGTGATGCCATGTGTGGGTAGGAATGGGAGCCACCGTGCAGTGGGAGAGACAGGGAAGGCTTCCTCGGGGAGGCAGCGGTAGCTGGTCCTTCCTCCTTGTGGGTTCTGTTTCTGTGGAGTCAATTCTCTGTGGGTTGAAAATATTCGAAAAAAATGTGTTTGTACTGAACATGTGAAGACTTTCTTTTGGTCTTTGTTTCCTAAACAATACAGTATAACAAACTTCTCCATAGAATTTGGTATTATGAATAATCTAGACAGGATTTAAAGTACATAGAAGGGTATGTGTATGTTGCCTGCTGACTGTACAAGGGACTTTAGCTTGCATGGGTCTCGGTATCTCTGGGAGGGCCTAGAAGCAGTTTCCCTATGGATATCACGGGGCAACTGTGTATTTCAGGGTTTGCAAGAGGAGCAGAAGGTCTGGGGAGGGTGGTGAGCCTCAGGCATCCCTGTGTAGTCTTGGGGTACTTTATTTGGTTTCCTGGTTTCTTCTGCCACAGCTAAGCTGGGATTTTGCATGCCAGAGTCTGTTTTATTCACACCAGAGTCCTCACCTCAGAGAGTCCACTGGCTGCTGAATTGAAAGTGTTTGGACTAAATTGTCCTTTCTTTCTGAGAATTAAGCAGGGACCACCATCTTTCCTGGGCAATTCAAAAAACAAAAGCAAAGTCCAAGTCTCTAGGAATAGCATGTATGATGGGCCTCCATTGCCTGCTTGTAACTGACTGATTTTGGATCAGTTACCCAAGCACAATAAGCCTCAGTTTCCTCGTCTGTTAGATGCGAATGCTGGAGAAAGTGGTTTTTCAGCTCAAGTCCTGTGAGCCTTTGCCTTGCATGCCATGTCTCCTTGCTGTCTGCTTGATTTCTGGGCAGGCTTGCCTGAGTTCCAGGGCTGTGCTCCAGGGCAGTAACTTACGAAGCCATCGCTCATCTGGACGTCATCCAGCAGGTAGGGAAGATGGGCATGGGGTACTGTTCCCCTGAGAGAAGGCAACACAGATGGGCTCTATCAAATGAAATGGGATGGATGGATGGCAGGCTTCCCAGAGTCAGAGAAATATTGACTCAGGCAAATATATGATCTATCACATGAGTATCTTGGAAGCTGTTACGGAGAGAGCTTCTGCAGTCCAGGAGTGTTTTCCAACAATGAAGGATGGCTTTTTGGTGTTGCATCATCACAATGGGAAGCGATGTACAGAGCCTCACTTCCAAAGCCATGCAGTGTGCACAGGTGATGCCCTTTCATCACCACAGGTAAGTGGAGCGATGTACAATTACAGCCCTAATAAAATCAGAGGAAGAGAGATGGTGGCAGCTCCTCCAGGGATCCAAGGTTGCTGAGACCAGGCAGGGTTCCATGGCTGTTAATTGGACCTTCTGGAAGCTTTCTGCTGGGTCCTCACAATGCCTGTCTTGCCTGATAGTCAATGAGGCCCTGCAGGCTCCTTATCAGGCCTGAGGGGTGTGAGCTATTGTAATCAGTGATTAAAATATCTTTATAGCAGTGTCATAGCTTTACACACTCTGCTTCTCTCCCTATTGGCATTTGAGCCTAGCAATGCCTGCTTGGTCGATACAGGAACTGGAATTAGAGTTTAGATGGCTCACTAAGGCTGTTCTGTATCTTGAAAAGACGAAAACCAAAATCCAGGCTTCCCGAATAGTCTGTGGATTTCATCAGATGTCAGCTTTTTTCAGTTGATGTTTTACTTATTTATGTTTTAGCTTTATTAGTACATGTTTGCAGTACTTCATAATTACATTCTATCTAGGGGATCAGTACATGTACACAACACATTTCAGTTCCATTTTCCCCCACCTCTTTCTGCCTCCCTTTTATTTTTCCAGCATCAGGTTCATTTATTTATAAGACCTTATTGAGTTAATTATCAGATATACAGATTGAAAACCAGACTAATAGGCCAAAGAATATATAAAACATGTAAGACAACTGTACTAAGTCAAAGTATACTTTTAGACTCATTGTCAACACCATTTTCCTACAGATGACTTGTTTAGCCTTCATTATGGCAGAGTAGTATGAATACAACACTTTTTAATCCATTCATCTGGGGATGGACATATAGGCTGTTTCTAAGATTTAGCTATGATGAATTGTGCTGCTATAAACATGGATATTCATGTATCACTGTGTACGATGTCTTTAACTCTTCGGGGAAAATATCCAGAAGAGGAATTGCTGAGTCAAGTGGAATTTCTAATTTTAGTTTTTTGAGGCATCTCCATACTGATTTCCATAATGGTCAGATACAAACTGATAAGTCTACACCCCCACAAACAGTGGGAGCCCACTACAGCCTCACCAGCATTTATTATTTGTTGATTCTTCCTGTCTGTCTGTCTGTCTGTCTGTCTCTCTTTCTTTCTCTGTACCAGGAATTGAGCTAAGGACCTTGTCCTTGCCAGCACTGTGCTGCTGAGTTATATCCCCAGACCTATTGGTTGATTTCTTGTTGGTAGCCATTCTATCTGGAATGAGATAAAATTTTAGCATTGTTTAATTTGCATTTCATGAGTGGCCAGTGATCTTGAACATTTTTTCATGTGTTTATTGGTCATTTGTATTTCTTCATCTGAGAAGTATCTGTTCATTTTAGATGCCCAGTTTTTCATTGGGTCATTAAATTTGTAGGTCTAATTTTTTGGGCTATTTATATATTCTAGGTATTAGTCCTTTGTCTGAGGAGTAGATGGCAAAATTTTTTCCATTCTATAGGTTATCTTTTTGATTCTGCTGGTGGTGGTTTCCTTTACTGTGCAGAATATTTTTAATTTTATGTGATCCCATTTGTTGATTCTTTTTTTTTTTTTTTTTTTTTGCGGCACCGGGGATCGAACTTGCAACCTCGCACCTGCCGGGGCAGGCCCTTAAGTCGCTGAGCCAAACTCCCAGCCCTAGTTTTTTGAAGCAGGGTCATACTATGTAGCTCAGGCTGGCCTTGCACTCGTGTTGTAGCCCAAGCCGGCCTCGAACTTACAATGCTTCTCCTACCTCAGCCTCCCAAGTGCTGAGATTAAAGGCGTGCGCCACTATGCCCGGCCATTTGTTGATTCTTGATATCACTTTTTGTACTACACGGTTTTTCAGAAAGTCTATGCCTATACCTATATCTTCAAGAGTTTTATCCTATTTTGTCTTCCAGCAGATTAAGTTTCTGTTCTAATGTTTAGGTTTCTGATCCATTTTGATTTTAGTTGAGTGCATGGCAAGAGACATGGGTCTAGTTTTAGTCTTTGGCATGTAGAAAACCAGTTTTTCCAGCACCATTTATTAAAGAGGCTATCTTTCCTGCAGTGAAAGGATTTGAATACTTTGTCAAAAATAACATAGTTGAATGTGCCTGGAGTTGTTTTTTTTTTAATGCCACTTGTGTTGTCTTCTGGTTTTGCACTTATTCCCTTTATTCTTAGATTAGTCTTCTTTGCATCATCTAGCAGTTGTTAAATCTATTTTTCATTGTCTCTTGCTGTTTTTAAAGTGTCTTTGAGTAGTTGGTCTTTGAATCATCATTGTCATCTAGTTCTGAAATTCTGTCCTCACATTGGTTCATCCTGTTGCCCACACTTGAAATATGATTTTTAATCTCCTACATTTCTCATTGGAACCTTCTTATGCACTGTAATTCTTTGGTGAACTGATCACTTATATTTTGTTCCATTTTGTTAAGCTCATCTATCTTTCTATTTAGTGTCTTTGGAGAGCTCCTGTATCTTTTTAATTGCAGTTTTCTAACCTCCTCTGCTATGCTTTTGACTAATTCAGGTGTGTGGTTTACACGATTCTGCTCCTTTGTGCTGCTCTGGATTATGATGTAAAAATTTAGGAAATCCTGATATTGACTTATAGCTTATATGTACTAAATGTATCAGCTGTATCTCCGCTAGTGGTAGAAAAGAATTCAACAGTAATTTTACAGAGTTAACTATCAGAAGATTAAAAAAGCTTTATGGTTATGCTATTAAAAATTTAGGATTTGAGCTAGGCGTGCTGGCACATGCCTTTAATCCCAGCACTCAGGAGGCTGAGGGAGGAGGATCCTTGTGTGTTTGAGACCAGCCTGGCTACAAAGTGAGTTCAATGCTAGCTTGAACTGCATAGTGAGGCTCTGTCTCAAAAAATAGGGCAGGGGATTTAGCTCAATGGCAGGTGCAAGATTGTGAATTTGATCCCTGGTACAAAAAAAAAAAAGGATTTGGAAATATGGAATGCAAAACCTTAAATTCTGTGATATAAGAAGAAAGAGATGATAAAGAGGATCTCATTGGGGAGTAGAAGGAAGTCTATAGAATTGAGTAAAGGAAGGACAAAAAACTGGCAAGAAATTAAAGGAGAAAAAAGAAATTATGCAGTAAAAATGAGAGAAGTAGTTAAGGGGAAAAAATTTAAAACAGAGAAGGGAAAAAATAGAGAATTAAAAGAAGAAAAAGAGATTAAAAGCAAAGCTGAAGGACAGAGATTATCCAAGCCTCAGGAAACTGGTGAAGAAGACAGAATGGAAAGAAAGAAAAATAAAAAGGAGAACCAAGACCAATACAATCCAAAAAAACTAAAACCAGTATCTACACACCCACAAATAAACAAAAACAATTTAAAAAGGAAAAAAAAAAACTCAACCAAATTAACAACAACAAAAAAAATTTTTTTATTTAAGCGAAGAAAAAAAAGAGAAAAAAAGACATATATAGCAAAGACAACAAGCAAAAGAGACAAACAAACGAGTAGAGTAAATGTACAACAGTAACATTGCAAGTTTACAAAACCAGATGATAGAAACTTGACAATGGTTGCAATATTGTGTATCGTTATCTTTAAAATGGTTACTTACATGAACAGATATAGACATGTAAAATTGATCTAATCATATGAGTATTAATTGTTCTTTCTCAATAACGAATACATTCAGCAGTGTGTTCATTTTAGTTATCTTACATATACATATATACAGGTTTATATCTTTTCCTCTTCCCTTTTCTCTTTCCGCCTTTTCCCTTCTCGATCACTTTTGCTGTTTGAGCTGTTTTTTACCCTTACCTAGTATTTATTATAGATTTTGGATCATATATACTTTTCCATTTCTTACACTAGGGAGACAATACGGTATTAACACATGTGGGTTTGATTTATCTCGCTTATGAGTATGGTCTCAAGTCGTGACCATTTACTTACAAAAGTCTCAATGCAATCTTTCTTAATAGCTGAGTAGTACTCCATTGTGTAAAAATACCACATCTTTTTTATCCATTCTTTGATTGATGGGCACTTGGGTTGTTTCCAAAATCTGGCTATTACAAATTGTGTTGCTATAAACATGGGTGCACAGATATCACTGTGGTATGATGTTTTCAATTCTTCTGGGAAGATTCCCAGAAGAGGGATAGCTGGGTTGAATGGGATGCCTAATCCTAGCTTGTTGAGGAATCTCCACACTGACTTCCACAATGGTTGCACCAGTCTACACTCCCACCAACAGTGGAGAAGAGTTCCTTTTTCCCCACAGCCCCTCCAGCATTTGTTGTTGTTTGATTTTTTAATCTTGGCCATTCTTTCTGGAGTGAGATGGAATCTCAGTGTTGTTTTAATTTGCATTTCCCGAATGACCATTGATGTTGAACATTTTTTCATATATTTATTTGCCATTTGTATTTCTTTCTCTGAGAAGTGTGTATTCATCTCAGATGCCCATTTTTGGATTGGGTCCTTGAATTTTAGGGACCTGAT